>JASDQU010439099.1:22112-43570 GCA_032191745.1 Picea mariana | reverse complement strand
CAACAAAAGAAGGAACTTGGTCTAGATGTCTAGAGACGATGTTAGTACTAGAATTAATCCAGTCACTAATATGCATACTAGTCGAAGCTAGGTGGTCGATTTCAAGGAGTCAAAATAAGAAGAGTGTAACATTCCCAAAAAATAAAATATTTTTGAAATTTAAATTTGTTGGAAAATTATTCCGTTTTTAGTAAATTCGAAATTGGAATTTTTTTTTCCATTTATGGCAATTTCGAATTTTGAATTTGATAATTGTAATTAATTATTATGATTGTTGGGCAGAGATCTGATTTGACCCAACTAAATTTTTTACTATGAGACTTGTATGAAAACAGAATATTTTATATTGATTGCTAGAGGACAAATGGAACAACCTTGTTAAAATCAGCTGACCATGACTCCATGAGCGGGGAACATGTTGGAACTACCTCTGGGCTGATTGTTACAAGTGGAAAATCAGAGATTTGGCCATTGGCAGCTCCTGAAAATTAGGGATTTCGAAAGCTGCAAAAATTCCCAAGGGAGGGAAAATGACCTAGGCAAATGGTTTGGATAAATAACATATGTGAGGAGGCAGGACGTTGCCAAGTATGCTGGGGAAAAGGAATTATCACTTGCTGTTATGAACACTGCTTTGAGTGTGAGGCAAGGAGGAGGTTACTAACAGAGGAAGACATTGTTGAAGAGGAAATTCCAAGTTTGCCCTCATGGATTCATGGTCAGGCTAGGGGGTGAATAGGACAAGAGATTTGGCTGCCCTATTCTACGATTGGGAGGAACGTGGTTGCTCCCTTTGTCTTCACGCGAATTGATTCATATAAGTTATTCTACTCTGTCTTTGGTTAAATATTATGATCACTAATAGATCCGCGTTTTATTTATTTCTATGAATGAATCCTGGTCGAACATTGTTGTGATTAGAAACTGACCAAATACCTCCTATTCATCAATTAGGAATGGATTATTTTTGCTAGAACATAATGCTGAGTAAATACTAATGTAATTGGATGTATTAACGGAAAAACTATTCCTGCAGAATTTCATTACTCCTGTAATAGGATAACCTCTAGGCTAAATCACACTTTTAATTCTGTTGAGTAAACTAATACTGTGCATGATGCAATTGGGATCATCTATGAAAAATTATATTGTTGTAGGTAGTTATAGTATACCTAGGAATCTCAACTCATGTACTAGTAAATTCAAAAGTAAAATATATACCCCTGTATGACAAGATTTTCATAAAGATGTGTACAAGAAAATATGCCATATATGCTACATGTATATATATTTATATATCTATATAAAGTACACTATTTTTAGGAATCGGTACAACAAAACTGAAGCAACAGGAATGGTAAATATTATATATGACTGTCCATATATGATATACAGTGTGCATCACCAACATGTAAACGAAATACCAGATGCGTCAAGTTTGGCAAATCTGAAATTTAAGAAAATCTGGAACCCTATTAACAAATAACGATTGTATCTAACATCTCTATTTCTCTAAAGGGAAAATCTAACGACTCATACTGTCAATCCATTCTTATAGAGAACAAACGGAAAATTCAAAGTAAATCTTCCATGGTCTAAATTGTAATAATGACCATAGCATATATATATATATATATTAGGCCAGAACTGTAATAATACCCAAAGTATATATATATATATGGTCGAGCACTTCGTCGAACCAAGGATTATTATTTGGCGCTATACAAGTAAGAGGAATCCCCCATGGAGAGATACATATGTAATCATGCTTGACCTGTCTAAAGTTCCAAAATCAAAACAACAGGAAATATTCTGCACCCAGCCACGATAGCTAGAATTCTTATCAGGTGTTGAATAATGGAAGTTCCTCCCTTTTATTCTGACAAACCAATTACATATATTAAGTCATTCGTTCGACTTTAAGATTCGGAAAATGGAATCCTAAGATATACACTGCTGTTGCCTGATCTCAACAAAGCCCTATCTTGGAAACCGAATGCCTTTTATGGGATCCGAAGCACTCGTAAAGATGGGAATCTCGGAGAGGAAGAGACCCTGCAAAAAAATGTAGATATTAAAATTAATAACCGCATAAAAATTTGTAATCAAGAAGATCATTGCGAAAACACACAACAGAGTCCATAATAGAGGAAGAGAAATAAAGTTTCCATAGATATATTTAAGAGTCTATACTTAACTCGAGGGATGGAGGTTGCCTTTCCTTTTGCGGCATAGTTGGAGCTCCGTCTGGTGGCTCGAAAGGCGGAGATGGGATGATAGATTCCTAATGGGTACCCTTGCATACAACAGGGCCCCACCCTTAGATAATATTCCAAATCTTGCTCTCAAAGATGCGCTATTTATAAACTAATTCAAAGACTTATACAACTAGATATTGAAAGCATCGTGGTGCAACATGCAATCTTACTGATATAAAGAATATCACTGTTCGAATGTCTTTTGGTGAAAGAAAACACTTTCTCAAAACTAAAATAGAACTATTTCTCTTTGAAAATTTATGCCCACAAATAGAATCAATATGCTGGAAAGGAAACGAATGATGTCAATTTAACCATAGACCTTAAATTCATCTCACACAGAAAACCTCTTTCCTTCCCCTTTCAAAACTTATACGGTAGATAGAATCCACCTTGTATGGAGGCCAGTGAAATTTGTTTACACTAAAGAAAAAAAAAAAGGGTATAGAATCTAGAAACAAAATAATAGACATAGGATCGTGACAGGACTCTAGAGTGATGGGTTTTCGAGGAAAACCTTGTCCCGCGAATAAAATGCCCAACAAAGTATAGGAAAAAAATTCAAAACTACCGACCGAGAGGACATTCACAATCTCGGGTTCCCCTAAGTAAGATCTTGGTATGGAGATGGACATGTCTGAAGCCTTTCCCTTCCAAATGATAGAACCCTGAAGATTTTTTTTTTTTACCACTGACTGATGTAAGAAGAACTGGCTGAGACCTCTTTCGTCTGCAATACCTCCACTATTCCAAGCTAATAAGACAGATCTGGTAACTAGTGAACAATTTAGAGGAATTTGGAGAACAGCTTGAGATATTTCCACAAGGAATCGTACCCTAACTAATCCAACTGAAAAACATAGGGAAAACTATTCCAAGTTTGATAAATTTTAGATGGGAATCTCACAGAACAACGAAGACCGCCAAAAGAAAAACTTCATTAAAATTTTAGCTAGTAGTTACCTAAACATTCTTAATACACAGGCGTTATAACAGGGTTCAAATAAACTTACCAAGTTAATAGAGGATGGATAGATGAATCCCTCCCACACAGAGCAAGTAATTCCATCGATTCCTGAGTCTAACACCAGAGGCGGTAACAATAACATTGGCAATAAGGGATTACCACCAAATCATAAAACCCAAGAGAGTGTTGAATTCTAGCGATGTGAGTACTTGTCTCGGGAAAAATGCAAAGTACCATAACAATGTGTTTAGGGAAAGGTGGCAAAGAATTGATGGGCACGCAAGTCAAACAAGGGCCGAGGAAAGGCGTTGTAGAGAGATTTTAATGTAACAGTCAGAACTTTATTTAATACACAACTCTTGTTCTTGTATTTCCCATCACTAATTAATGAATGAGGACGACAACCAAGTTGAGACTTTGATTTAATCCTTGCATATGTTCTTTCCATTTAATATTTATTTGACGGACTAGAAAGTTGCATCCGAAAACTAGTCACTCCAATTTCGTTTCCAGTTTTAGGAAGAACCGTGTGTACCTTTGCAAAAACCCTAACTACCTAATGCCAATTCTATGTGTATATCACAACGACTTCACGTATAAAAAGACACTCCGCACTAACGGAACTAGAGTGGCCACTCTAATTCCTAATCATTATACTTTACACTCAAGAAAGAATAGAGATTGTTATCAAACCCGCTCGGAATAGGAATCAGACCTAAAGATGTCACGAAGTAGCCACTAAAGTTCTGTGTAAGTAACCCAACAGACTTGTAAAAATCCTGTAGTCGCGATAAGCAAAGGTTAAATGATACCCTTCAAAGTACGATTATGATACACAACAAGAATATTATTTATGTAGGTATGTGAATTAATTATGACAGCCTTAAGTCCAAACCCCTTTTTCAATGATGTAGTACGGATATTTCTGCATCATATTATATCTAAGGGTGAGATAATAAACAACTAGACTTTTATCAAAGAACTATACAATTGTGATATGAGTATGTTAAAAGCATGGTAAAACTAATAAGATAAATAATAATACTTAAAAAAAAAATTAAGTTGGGGAATTCTAGGAAATATTACAAAGAGAATCTTACAAAGCGCATGGACCAAAAGAGGGTGGCATGTGCCCAAGAAGCCGAAAAAATTTAATAGTGAAAATCGAGCCCTAAGGGCCCAAGGCGAATTTTCAAATCTTGGGCACTTATCGAGAGCACAAAGGAAGTAAAATTTTCTTTAATCAGGCTTAGGCCCCTTCAAAATATGGGTTTTATCATAAGACCTAGGCTTAAATATCAAGCGGTGACCAAGATGCGGGGGCTCAATCATCGAATGGTCACAAGCGAGTCTGATCGATGGCTGAGGATGCATGTCACATGGGAAATATTCACAAGAGCTAGTGCGCAATTGGGGTGCAATGGTGGTTTTGAGAGCCAAGTATTGAAGAATGGATAGTGTTGCATGGTGGTTATATGGAAAACAAAACCACTCCCTAGGGTCACGACAGTGGTATTCTAGTTCCACCATGTTAGATTATTCGCCAAATCAACACATTTCCATTCCCTCACTCAGCACCACCTGGAGCTAACATGGTAGTATACTTAGACACTGAAAAGTTGAAGGAAGTTGGACACACCAACAATGAATAATTTTGAGCTCGTCAAAGACTGCCACCTGTACAAGGAAGACCCCGTTGAGACTCTGGTTTCCATAAAAAATGTAGCTACATGTAGACCGATCCCAAAGACACCTTAGCACTAACATAGACCAAAACAATGTTTCCACATATCCATGGGTCCATGGTGATGTCAGCATGACATCATCAAACTTTCACACATTTTCCCAAATTTTAAAAGGCTTCAAACCATTGGGAAAATGACGCATGTTCCAAACAGGGGCATGATGGAGAATATCTCAGGAGAGTGGAGGATTCAATGACATTCTTCCAAATTGGTTGGGAAAGATGTGACACATAACAAGGTATCCAACATCACGTTCACATCATTTCATTCATTATTTTCCTACTAACTATAGCTGAAAAGGTCATACCAAGTGTGGCAAATTGTTACCTCTCATCAAATGTCTTCATAGACATGTGTCATGATCCTATAAGGGAAAACTATGGGGAACATGAGAACCAATATGCGATTAATATGATTTCTAAAGGTGAGTTACTCATATGACAAGTGTTTCAAATGATGACCCACCTGCGCAAACCCTTTGTTGAGGAGTGGATTACGAATCATCTTTGTTGAAGATGTTGGGAGAGTGTGTTCTGCACTTCGTTAAGGGAGGGATTTCCTTCTTTGGTATCATTATCTTGATATTTATGTTAGAAGGACATTTGAGAATTTACCCTAAGATGAAATTGTATCAATAGGCCATCCTGAAGTAATAACTTGATGTAGGAAATTCGAAGGGTGAGTCAATGATTCTCTGCATGGATGATCGGTGGGGATTGAGGAAAAAACATTGGATGTTCTTTCACCCAGCCATGAACCCAAATAATTCCATGGTTGAGTAGGTCCCTCACTATATATGTTGACCCAATTGATTCATCTAAAGAGACTCACTAAAATTCTCAATTGAACAAGAACAACACATCCCCAACAATGTCATCAACACACCAACTTTAGGGTAAAAATCTATTTTTACTCTGCCAAATACATCAAAATGAGTTAGAAAGATGGATTCGATTAGAATACTAGAGATGGTATCAACATTATGACAAGAAAATTCAGTTTTCGGGAAGCAATATTGGTCCATAAGAGCGGTTTCTTCTTAAACATAAGCATCCCTAAATCAACATAAGAAGCTCATTTTTTTGGTTGGGACTTTGGGGAATTTAAGAGTTTCTTATAACCAGAGTTGTTTGACAAAGAACTCTCAAACACAGATAGATTTTCAGGGCTGCAATATTTAATATATTCATCACCTATGTTATGCTTCAATTTTCACTTCTTTGTGTGCATGTGTTCCTGTAAAGCCACCATCCCCATTTTTTGGCTTCTTGTATTTGATCACCATTAATAAAAGACTGAGAAACAACTTTTATGACATGTTCAGTGTAATTGTGTTTTGTATATCTTATGATACTGAAGTGATTTCCTCTTAACGTATGACCACTTCTTATCTTTTTTCATTTTTTTATTGATATGCAGAGGGTACCTCCATGGATTTAAATGTATTTAAATGTTTACTATTTGATGCTTCGTTTAATGATCTGATACAATCGTTATAACTGTTGAATTCATAATTACTCAACATGTTGTTCTTTCCATAAATGATGAGAATCACCTCAAATCTGACTCACATGTTTGTTATGTATTTCTTCTAAATCCATCACTCACCACCATTAAAATCTAATTTTATGAATCACTCATGGACATGTGCCCGTTGAGGTTGAACGTTTTGATATCTTGTCTGGGATTGTTTGAGGGCCAACAGTTCTATAAGAGAGAAAGAGAGAGAGAAATTTACCCCACATTTTTACATGATTTATGTTGTTACAAGCAGGGATTTAAGGCTCGTTCCGAATCTTCTCCCGAAATGCCTTGACATTGTTTCATTGACAACTTGGATCATCTCGAGGGATAACAATAATTATGTGATTTACAAGTGAATTGAAAATGGTTCATATTATGGCTACATGAATGATGAGGATGGTATCTTGGAGAAATTTGAGCATCCCTCGGAGGAGGAGATGCAAGGTAGAGCACTGAGAAAGTGGAAAAGGATCGAGTCCATGCACTAAATTACGAGAGGAACTGAAGAGTGGCCTTTTTTTTTGCCTTTGCAAAGAAAAAACTCCACAAAATTTAACTATGGAGGTTTGCGTGTGAAGTTTGTGAATTAAATTGTTATAAAACACAAACATATATAAGTAATTTGTATTTATAAAAAAATGAAATTATTTTTTGTTTGCAAACAAAAAGTGAAAAATTAATTGCTGCTATTACTAAATACAATAAGCACCAATTCCAGATCTCTATGTCAGACATAAGGCATAGAACAACATGTCTTAAATTTAATGCATTGATGTGTCATTATTAGTAAAGCACCATTATCTATAGCGGTGTGTTGTGTTATATAACGCACCGGTTATGATTTGACATACAAAACACATTGCTAGATGCCACTTTAGATATGAATTGTTTTAAAACAATGTGGTTGGTTCTACGGAATGCACCTCTTTAGCATAATTTTTAATTGTTAAACTAAGTGATGCACTTTGTTATATAAAAAACACCATTACTTTATGTTCCTTAGAGCACTATATGTTTTTTAACAGTGGAGCACTAAATGCTTTTAACAGTGGAGCACTAGATGCTTTTTAATGGTTTGTTATTTTTTATGATGCACCGGTAACAAGAACATTTTAAAAAATGCACCGTTATGATATTTTTTAAATATGTGTTCCGATGAAACTCCATTAATACCACTGGTACATTGTGGTAAATTTAGAGCACCAATGCTCCATTTTTATCTTTGTCTACTTTGTTACTGATGTGTTTGTATTATAACGCACCGGTTATGAGGATTCCCATAAAACGAATCACTATGGTAAATTATTATGTATTTTACTCGCTATCTTGCAGTACACAACACCGGTGCATTGTATGTATTTGACGCACCCCTGAGCAAACAAAATCTATCAAAAACCTAAGTGGTTCATTTGATTAATAGAATGCATCGACACGTTTATCTTAATTGGTGCATTGTTAAGTATCTTAGTGGTTCTTACCACAAGACACATTGCGCTGATGATTTGTGAGAATTCTGCGCGGTGTTGTGATTTTTATAGCCTCGATGCATTTGTTGGACCTATGGGCACTGTTAGGTTAAATTTTGTTATCAGAACTTAAGTGGTGCGATGCGCTACTGCTAATTCTTTGGTGCTACTATGATATTGGAGCATCAATGTTTTGTTTAGCGGTGCATTGTGAAACATAGAGCACTAGTCACGGGGTGTCCAATCAGACACCCGACTTTGCCAAGTCGGTCAATATATGTCCTGGTGCAATCCTATAAACAACATAGGTGCATTTCGTTAAAATGATTTCATTTCTACGTTAAGGTATATGGAACACAATCTTAGAGGTGTGCTTAACTAAATCGAACATTTTGGTGTGTGGAGAAACTAAGTACGTGTCAATTGCGGGGCTTCAAAAAGGATGCACTGCTTTTCTTTTTAAATTTATTGCGGTGCTATTACTTGAATGACCCTGATGCATACATTTATATTAGATGCATTGGCGATGGTGATTAATATATATTTAACACGGGACGCACTTCCTCGAGGTGAGCCAAAGTATTGAGGCACACTAGGTAAAATTGGAAAAGAAAAATTGAAAAAAAAAAACATTTTTCAAGCTAAATACAAATTTTAATTGGATGAAAAGGAAAAAAGGAAGGTAATAAACAATTTATGTGGAGCCTTACAGAGGAGGCATGGTTTCACTATTGAGAGGAAATTAAAATTTTTGATAATTTCCAAAATTTGGAAATGTGTAAAATCTACCAATGGAGCTATCCAAGTCATTGTACAACATCGAAAACATGGCATATTTGGAAGGAGGGAAAGCATCCGTTCTTGTTTGAGATTTTGGAAGCATGGGATGAAGTGTAACAATGAAAATCATATTCATAAATATTTTTATTTACCCTACCGTGGTGCGCCTGGCAATACTGATGCACATTGGGTGTATTGTTCAACGACATTGGTGTTCTTTGATCAATGTTTTCTATTTTTATTATAACATATGGAAATCATTTTGAATAGTTAAACAACAATGCATTATTGTATATGTGTGCATCATTGTGTAGGAACCATAAAGGTGCATCGGTAAAAAACTCCACAAAAACCTCTAGGCCCCCACCTCCACTAACAACCTCCCCTATAAACAATGATGGTGTGTTTGAATATTTAAGCATCATTGTGTTATGTTTTAGGTGCACGCAAGTGGGTATGTACTTTAAAGGCACACTGGTAAAAAAAAATCTGCAAAAGCATTCGGCCTCCCACCTCCACTATGACCAATGATAATACATTTTAGCATTTAAGCACCTATGCATTATGTTTTAGGTTTGCACTGGTGCAAATGTACCTTAGAGTCTCACTGGTAAAAAAACCTCCACAAACACCTCGAGTTTCCCTTCTCAGCTAACAAACTCCACTATAAAGAGAGAAGGGATAAATGTTTTGGGGATGTTCCTTAAAAACCTCTACAAGAAGGTGCTCTCCTTGTAGAGTTCATCTCTTGGAGTAAAATGATGGAAGGTTGTTCTATTCTTGTTAGATCCCTTAGAGCTACTTCTTTATTTCCGCTACCTAGAAATTTACAATTCTAGTATATGATGATCATTATATAGAAGATAGAATTTAACATGGGGGGTTCACCTTATTGACCAATATCTTATCACGTTCATTCATAAAAGGGTTTTTTTAATTATGAAAAATAAAGTCAATATATTGTAGGTATTGGGGGGGTGCAAGATATAGAGGGGTTTATAGGTATTGGGGGTATAAAATGGGGTGTCTAGTAAAAATAACGGGTTTTTTTGTTAGAAAAATGCATTGGAAGGGGGGTTCAATAAAAGGATTTTGAGATTTATTTATCAATATATAATGAAATTAGGGGTATTATTTAATATCCCATGAATGCGCGTGTTATGCCACAAGTTCACTAAGTGAAGACCCCATGGATTTTGACTACCACCTTTTGGTCGTGCACTGGATCTAGGTCTTTTGATAGATCTTGTTTCGAAAAATAGAAATATGTCCATGGTTGTTTGTGTCCCGATCATCTTGTCCATATTATTTTCTTCCTCCCTTTTCTCCTTTGATGTCTCGTAACTTTCTTTCATAGAGATCTTTTCTTTTGGGTTCTCTTCTTCTTTCTCCTCTTCCTTAGTTAATATTTGTGCTTTGTTCCTTGTGTTGATGTCATATTAAAGAAGTTTTTGATAAAGAATATTATGAATCTCTTCTAATTTGTTTGAAACCTTGTCTTTGTCTTCTAAAGGGAGAAACTATGCAATTTAAACTAGAGGTAGTTCCATTGTTGTTGTGACTGCTCCAAGAGGTGTTGGAAAGGGATTTTCCATGGTTTTTATATAGGGGATTCACTCCTCTTGAGATATAACTTCAAATATGTTTTGGTGCAATAGAGTGTTTCCACCCATTTCCCGATTTGACAATTTTGGAGGCAAATTTAAATGCAGGCTTATGGTTTTACATTTAATTGAAGGTTGAGACCAAGCTAGCTTAGATATAGATAAATATGAAGGGACTACAACTAAGGATTTATGTTTATCGTTCAATTTTAAATTCAATCCCATTTTCCTCTTGACTATTTTCCACTTCTCCTCTTTGTCAAGTAAAGGTTGGGAGATCTATATATTCTTCTTTCAATTGTTGGCGAAGTGCCCATATTCGTGGAAAGATTTGGATTTAAAGAGGATTTTCTCATAGTATAAGGGTTGTTCATGCTATCAATTATCCAGGGTTAAAAGGATAAATTCTAGAGGGAATTTTTCTAGATCTACCTTTACACAAATTCGAGCACATGCGAACATCGTTTTTTGTGGCTCTGCCTTGTCAATGAAGTGTCCAAGAGTATTCCCAGTACTTCTAGGAGTATGATTTCCCTTGCAATGGAGAGGAAAATGAGGAAGGCACACATCATGCTTAGGATTAAAGTATAGTGTCTAGTGATTCAGATACATACCCTGGGAACCACATAAGTAAGGTCCATTTTTGAAGATTAATTACCTATCTTCCTTAGTTTCAAACAAGAAGGGATAATATCCCTTTCCACAAAAATATTGTGTCATCTTCCCTCTTATCAAAACGTGTGAGTTGTTTTGCAACCATATTTTCATGGTTCGATGGGAAGGGAAAATTATTATAAGTTGACCATTGATACCGCCTTCCACCAAGACCAAAGACATATACCTTAAGGAAGGGTAGGACAATTGTACCTTTGGGATATTTTATTCTTTATTAATGAATTAGATTTTTTGCAAATTTATTGATTTCCCTAATAAATAAACCATGACCCAAAAATCCATTACCTCAAGGTTTGGGCGGGGGAGCCCCTTTAAAGGCATAATCCATCTTTAATCTCAAAACCTAGATTCAAAATCCTCCACTCAAGGGTTTTCATAGCGATATTAACACAATCTGAAATTGCCACTAAACTTTGTATAATAAACATTTTAAGAAACAAACTGATAAATATTGTGTGACACATAATATTTGAAATTATTATAGTAAATTGTTATTCAAACCTATAATATAATAAATTATTTTATTTCAAATTTTATTACAAATATCTTATTAAATAAATTATATACATTTTTATGTTATAAAAATGAAAATATTTACAACATTTCAAACATTTAAAAAAAATATTATAATAAATAATAATCTAATTTAAAACTAAAATTTATGTAAAAGTGAAACTTAACTTATGAACTTCCAATACCGTGAACTCTATCATGTACTATGTTTTGGTTAAACAATAAAAGAACACTTGGATGATCATGCACTATGTTTTGGTTAAGCAATAATATGAATATTATAGTGAACGAATTTCACTATGCAAATGCTCGTTGTCTATTTCAATATTATCTTCCTTACTTTTATACAACGGAAGCTTAAATCACATAGATTTAATTATAAAGGTTTAAACAAAATATAGACAAATGCAATTGCACAAGAATGAACACTGTATTTACATGGTAAAACCTTTCACAAGAGAAACATTCACCGGGTAATGGTATTCGATTTTATTATGTTTAAGGGAGAATTACAAAAACCAACATGTACATCCTTCCAACCTCACAGCCCTGCACATCTATCAACTTATATGGCTTACAACAATTAGATACAATAACTGCGCCTCTAACCAAACATCCATGTTTAGTTGATCTGTCTCAACTAAAGGATAAATGTTAGGATCTAAACAACCGCCTACATTCCACGTTGGGAAATTCGTTGGCACCATTCAACAATCTCCACCTTGACAACAATTTACCTGAATATCATGCTCAGTTTTATTCATCACCTCTTCTGCAAGCCAAGAGAAGCCAAACACCTTTGTAACTTCTCTATTAGTAATGGATTTGGGAACATGCCTGCACAATTATCTTTTGTATGGACTTTTTCCAGAGACATTCTTCTTTCATCAATAACCTATCTTACAAAATGGTATTTAATATGAATATGTTTTTTCTTGCTGTGATAAGCTAGATTTTTCGCTAAATGAATTGCACTTTGAATATGACAGAACAATTTTAACTTGTCTTGCATCAACCTTTCGAACTCACCCAGTAAACCTTTTAACCAGATTGTTTCTTTGAAAGCATGTGAAGTAGCTATATATTATGCCTCTATAGTGGATAAAACAACAATATTATGAAGCTTTGACATCCAACTAATAGCTCCACCTGCAACAGTAAACATATATCTTGAATTTGATCTCCTCTTGTCTAAGTCTCCTACAAAATCTGAATTGACATATACGCAGACTAAATCAATACCACTTTTATAGGTGATACAAGAATAACTTGTGCCTTTAAAATACCAGAGCACCCATTTCACTGTTGCCCAATGCTCTTTTCCTAGATTTACCATGTACCAATTAACAACAACCACTACAAGTGAAATATATGGTCTTGTACTAACCATCGCATACATTAGACTCCCTACTGCATTAGCCTATAGTACACAAGACATATTGTCCTTTTCTTCATCAGTACTAGGACATAAACTTGAAGAAATCTTAAAATGAGAATCCAAAGGGATTGAAACTAGTTTCACATTGTTCATACTGAACCTCGTAAGTATTTTCTCCACATACTTCTGTTGTGATAACCAGAGTTTACTTTTTTTTTTGTCTCTGTGTATCTCCATTTCAAAGATTTGTTTTTCTTCTCCTAGATCCTCCATGTCAAATGTCCTAGCCATCTAAGCCTTTAACCTATTTATCTCTACCATGCTCTGGCTTGCTATAAGCATATCATCAACATATAGCACCAGAATAATGAATATGCCATTATCCAACATTTTAAAATAAACACAATGATCATACTCACTCCTTGTATAATTCTAGCTCACCATGAAGAAATCAAACTTCTTGTACCATTGCCTCGGATACTGCCTTGGGCCATACAATGAATTATTGAGTTTGCAATCAAATATTTTCTGGTGATCCTGAAAAAACCCTTTAGGTTGTTCCATGTATGTTTCCTCGTCTAAATATCCATGTAAAAAAGTTGTTTTAACATCTAGCTACACTAATTCTAGATTAAATAAAGAAACTAGTGCCATTACAACCCGAATTGAAACAAGTTTAACTACTGGTGAAAAAATTTCATGAAAATTAATTCCTTCCTTCTGTGAATAGCCTTTATCCACATGTCTTGCTTTGTACCTCTCAACCTTATCATTAACACCACATTTTAGTTTATAGACCCGCTTACAACCTATAATTTTCCTATCTTTTGGGAGTTCTACTAGGTCCCATCTATTATCACATCAAGTTGTTCAAGGTCGCAGGTGAAAGCCATGAGCGCAGGCAAACAGGGGGGTGCAATTTTTAGGAGTAGAGATCCCCTGTGCATTTCAGTTTAGCACCACCTCTAAGTGTGGTTTCAAGGATTCCATAGTTGGCGGGTGCATAAAATTTAGTGGAGACACTAAAATAGAAGGTGTGCCCAGATCACAGATCACGACCATATCAACGACCACGGTTGATTTCGATGCCACAATATGCTTGGGCATTAAAATCCTTGAGCAGGCCAAAATATAAACCATGGTATCGTGGGAGAGCTACGTGGTAGAAGGTGGTGAGTTTCAGGCCCAAAAGCGGTGTGGGTCCAAACAAATTTTGACAGTCTTGAAATCACGTGCTCATTCAATGCCATATCCAATAACATCACATGGTTTCCCCCTATTCGTCAAGCCATGTCCCGATCCAAAGGAGAAATCAATTAATGAACAAGGACTGGTAGTTGAAACCTTGTTTCACTTAATAAATAGAAGGCATGAAGGGTCTGGCCGTGGAGATAGAACTATCAGCCCGAGGTACCATGCTAGAGGGTTTCTTCTTGCAGACCCATATTGATCTGAGCTTGCCTCTGACATAAGGATATATGCACAGTCTGACAGAAGGATGCAAAGATGAAAATCCTTAGACGAGATGGGCAGATGACTCTCCTAGTGGTTGTCCATTGTTTTGGGTATAAATACTTCAGTTGAAGAATATGTTATGGTCGATAGTTGAGCAGAGCTCCCTATTTGTAATAGTTTGATAGCAGAGTTGTTCTTTGGTTATGTATGAGACCTGGCACTTTATCATTAATGTAAGTCAGTTTCTTTCATCGTCTTTTTTTCTTTTGTGCTGAAACACTTGTGCATGGATGATCAAGACGAGAGGTTGTAGTTGTATTGTAATGAAGGTTTGATTATAATGCTCTTATGATCTGTTTCAGTATTTTCTTTCACTGTCCTGTTTCCTCTCATGTTGAAATGCTTGTGCATGGATGATCCAAACGAGATGTTTTAGTTGCATTGTAATGAAGGTTTGATTATAATGTTTCTACGATATATTTTGGTATTTTAAACCTAAGTTCAAGAGTGCTCTTGTGCCTGATTTTTTCTGCACCAAGCTGCTTGAAGGCCTAATGCTCATGGCAAACTTGTCCACTTTCCTCACCAATTATTCCTCCTTCTCACCTTTAACCTTAAACCACTGACTAAAGTTAATGAGAACGTCATTTTTCGTATGCACTGCTAGCCCAGTTTTCTATGTTTAAGCATTCTTATGCTGAGCTTTGTCCATTTGACCTCCACTCATAAACCTACCTCCAAAAACATTTTGATGGGTGTTGGGATTGTCCTCCCGCAATCTAAGGGTGACTCTCAACACTAACATTCTTGGATCCATTGTCCGAGAGATAATTGAAGTCATTTCCTTGGGATTGAACGATAAATAAATTATGATTCTAAAGGTGCATCAGAAATCAGTACCTTGAAGATTGCATCTTGCACCCAACACCTCCACTGTTTTAGTTGTGGCTCCCAAAGGCGGATAAAGGAGGGAAACTCCACAACTACCTCTAGCAACACTTGAAGCTAACTCAAATAATATTATCAAGAAAGTAAAGACCTCTCAATAAGGACTTTCGACTGATGTACCAGGTGATTCTGGTAATTTACATGACCCTTCTTTTAAAACTCTAGTAGATGTATCCAATTCTCCTTTTCTACCATCTACTAAAGTTTCCAGAAAGTTGGATTTTGAAAGATTCCCTGTTCAATTCTCCCCTTTTAGTCCTCATTTGGAAGAAGAAAGTTTTGAAACCCCTGTTTCCCCTGATATTGTAAAGTGGTTTAGACCGAGGAGCTTAGAAGATTGTCACACTTTGGGTTTTTCTACTCCTCCTATCAAAGTTGTTGTAACTAAAGAGGGGGAAACTTGTTTTCCCTTGAACCCTATATCATCCTCCTCCAACACTCAACTATTTCCCCTTTCCCCTAGGAACAAAGATGCAGTCACACCTATCCAAACTCCATCTCTCCCTGGTTGTCCTACAATTCACATCCCAATGGTAGGTGCTAATCTTCCTAGAAACATGATGGATGCCATAGTGGCTGCTAGATATTCCCCTCTTGTTTTACCTCATCCTATGAATGCTCTCCTAGTTGGAGACTACCTTAAGTGCATGCCCAAGTTCACAGGGGAGGACGACATAACTGTTGAAGAACACCTTTCAACTTTTTATAGTTATGCAGATAATATTAACATTGAAAATGAAGATGTGTGGATGGAGTTTTTGTATAGAGCCTTGATGGTGAGGCTATGAAATGGTTTAAGGGCTTGGCTCCTGTATCTATTTCTAGGATTGAAGTTCTGGATGATTCAATCTTGAGGCATTGCGGGGATAAAAGATATTTTCTTTATTATATTACAGAATTTGGGTCACTTAAGAGGAAAGAGGGGGAATCTATTTCAGACTTCTCAAAAAGATTTAATAAGATGTACAATAATATTCCCACTGAAATAAAGCCTACATAAATCTCTGCCAATATTACTTATGCCAGCGCTTTTGACCCTAAGTTTTTCCTCCTGCTGAGAGAAAGAAGAGCTAGCTCTTTAGCTCATATGCAATATGTAGCCCTTGAAGTAGAGTCTAATATATTGACAACTGAAAAAATTATGAGTGAATTTGATAGAGAAATAAGAACAGGTAGGACTGAAGCTTCAACCTTTGATTCCTCTGTTTCCCACCCTCAAGTGGATGAATTGACAAAACTGGTAAAATTACTTTCTACAGAAATGGATAAATTGCATTTTGAAGGAAAGAAGAGCTATAGGAATCCCCAAAATGTTGAGAATAGGGGTAATTTTAGAAGAACCAATAATGCCCCTCCATCCAAAGAGATCAAAGAAATAGGGATAGGGATGATCAAAAAATCCAAGCCCCTCTCCAAAATAACCTGGTTACTGATGAACAAGGAGAGGAAGAAGATGTTGATCTTGAAATCCATTTTTCTAGGTGACACCTCTTCATCTCCTCATTTAACCCAATATACATTTGAAGAGTCTCTCATGGATATCCAACTAAATGAGTCGAGCAAAGGGGAAAGGAACAGTGGCAATCCAAATAGATACAACCTAAGGTCAAAGAAAAAAGAGGGGAAGCTTGACATTTCTGATTAGCCTACTAGAACAAAGAATCCTGCTAAGGGTGTGGTAGCTAGCAGCAAAGAAAAAGAGGCACAAAACCCCCAGGCAATGGTTAAGTTCCCTACTCCAGAAGTTAAGGATATTCTGAAGCCTCCCTCCTCTTTTAGCTTTGAGAATGAGATTCAAAAGATTAAAATCCATGTACCTTTTTTGGAGCTAGTTAAGAATGAGGATTTTAAAAGGTACCTTTCCAAAATGATGCATCCTGAAAATTCATCTTATCACACAGATTCAGTCAACCTCCAAGATGAAAAACCAACTGTCATATTAAGACCTTTGGTAGAGGATAGGGATGAATCTTCCCCTCCTTTCTATACATCATTGAACATTCATGATAAAGTGTTGCACAACTATTTGATAGATTCAGAGGAATCTCATAATCTCATTCTTAAGACTGTCATGGATGAGCTTGGGTTAGAGGTTACAAAAACCAACCATGGCCTATACTCATTTGATTCTAGGAAGGTGAATTGTATTGGGGTTATCAAAGACCTGGTTGTTTCCTTGTTCTAGTTCCAATGAAAAGTGTGGTCATGGATATTGTGGTGGTTGATGTCCCACCTAAGTTTGGGATGTTATTTTCTAGATCTTGGATCAAAAGACTAGGGGGAACTTTGCATATGGATCTCTCGTATGCCACCATTCCTATGTTTAGGGGGGAACATAGAAGGCTTTATAGGGAAGCACAACTTACTTACATTATCAATGATGAAACAAATCCTAACAACCACCCATTTTTGCAATTGACACTAATTTAGGAACCAGTATGTTACAGTTCACTGATGATCCTTGAACACCTATTGAAATTAGAAAATAGCCTATTACCTCTTGTGAAGATCCTCCTCCCAATACCTCTGTTTGAAAGATGTTTTTTGATGGAGACTCTTTTAGGTAGAGTGTTTGTGTTGGGGTAGTCTTTTTTTTCCCTACCCAAGAGACCATATCTCTGTCTTACAAGTTTGAATTTGAAACAACAAACAATGTGGCAGAATATGAGGCTCTTGTTTTGGGTTTGAGTGCTGCTAAAGAAATGAATATTGAAGAACTATCAATGTTTGGAGATGTTGAGTTGATTGTTCACCAAGTCAAAAATATGTATTGAAAGCTAAACACCCCAAGTTGAGGACCTACAAAAATCAAGTCTGGGATCTTGTTGATAGTTTCTTCTTGGATTTTAATATCTCATTTGTTCCATGAGAGGAAACCACTATAGAAGATTCCTTGGTTGTCTCAACAAGTAAGTTCAGGGTTCCTTTTCCCCCCAAACTCAAGTATGATGTGGAAGTAAAGTATAGACCCTCTATTCCTAAAAATGTCAAGCATTAGAAGGTTTTTGAGGATGATATTGAGGTGAAAATATTTCTTGAGACTGTGGATGAATTTTTTTCTTTACATATTGATCAAGATTAGGATACTGAAGAAATCCTCCATGCTGATATTTTTCTGAATAAAATTGTTGACCATCATGTTGTCTAGTTGCCCAGTAACCATATTCCAAAATTAATTGTCCCCTTGGAGAGATTGTTTGAAAGAAATGATGTGGCTGTAAAGATTAAAAGTTCAACTGAAAATGTTGATGTGACTAAATGCAATTTAGGAACAAAGGAAGACCCAAAGTATGTTAAATTGTCTAGCATTTTGTCAAAGGAACAAAGGGTTGAATATGCAAAGCTTTTGAAAGAGTTTGTTGATGTGTTTGCCTGGAAATATGAAGATTTAAGACCATATGACACCAACATCATTGAACATAAGATCCCTTTGAAAGAGGATACCGAGTCGTTTAGGAAGAAACTCAAACAAATAAATCCCATGCTGCTGCCTATTATGGAAAATGAAGTGAAAAAGATGTCAGATGCCTAGATCATCATTCCTTTGAGATATTCAGAATGGGTGGATAACTTGGTGCCTGGGAGGAAGAAAAATGGGGAAATCAAGTTATGTGTTGATTTCAGGAATTTGAACAGGAGCTCCAAAAAATATAACTTCCCCTTGACGAAGATGGAGCACATTTTGCAGAGAGTGATTTGTTCATCTAGGATGTCTATGATTGATGGCTTCTCTGGATACAATCAGATCTCTGTCCTTCCTGAAGATAGAGAGAAGACAACCTTCACTACTCCTTGGGGCACATTCATGTATGCTAAAATTCCCTTTGGATTGATAAATACGGGAGGAACCTTCCAGGGAGTCATGGACATTGCCTTTATTGGGGAGAAAGAAAAATTTGTTTTCATCTATATTGATGACATTACAGTGTTCTCAAAATATGACAAAGAGCATTGTCATCATTTGAAGAAGGTCTTCCTGAAGTGCAGAAGGTTTGGTCTCTCTCTCTCAATCCTAAGAAATCTATTTTTTCTATGAAGGAAGGTAAATTAATAGGGCACATTATGTCATCATAAGGTGTAAGAATTGATCCAAGTAGAGTAGAGGCCATCCATACCTTATCTTTTCCTAAATCTAAGAAAGAGGTTCAATATTTCTTGGGTAAAATCAATTTTCTAAGAAGGTTCATCTCTAACTTTGTTGAAATAGTGAAGTACATTACAACCATGCTCAGAAAGGGAAATGAGGTGAAATGGACTTCTGAGGCTCAAGAATCTTTTGATCAGATAAAAAAGGCTTTGACTAAAGCACCTTTGCTCATCAACCTTGACTATTCTAAGGAATTTTTTATATTTTCCTTTGCCTCATTTGACACATTGGCTGTTGTTTTGCTACATAAAAATACAGAGGGGTTAGAGCGGCCTATTTCCTTTTTCAGTAGAGCGTTGATGGATGCAGAAATGAGATATGGTATCATGGAAAAATAGTCTTATGCTTTGGTCAAATACCTCAAGGATTTTAGATTATATGTTGTTCATTCAAGGATTGTTTCATATGTCCCTTCATCCTCAGTGAAAGAGATATTGATCCAACCTGACATCGATGGGAAGAGAAGCAAGCGAATTGCTAAAATTATGGAATTTGACCTTGAAATGAAGCCCACTAAATTGGTGAAAGGCCAAGGTTTAGCCAGGTTGTTGGTTGAATCAAATTGCAAAGCATTGAGGGTTAATTTTATGAACATAAACTCAGAAAATCAGCAAGCTGAGATTGCTGATAAAAACTCTCATGTCATCCCCATCTTGGCAGAATGCACTTGGTATAAAGACATCATAAATTTTCTGCAGAAGTTGTAGCATCCTAATGGCTTGGACAAGAACACGGTGAGAGATTTGAAACTCAAAGCAATCAAATATTGTCTCATTGATAAGGTTTTGTATTCGAAATATCCTCTAGGGGTTCTTTTGAGATGTCTGGATCCACAGGAGGCCCAAAGGGCCATAACTGATTTTCATCACAACTTATGTGGGGGCCATCATTTTTGGAGAACCACATCTTATAAGATCCTCAGATCTGGCTATTTCTAGCCTGTCCTTTTTACTGATGTTTGTGCAAATATTAGAGGTTGTGTCAAATGCCAAAAGTTTTCTGCAAAGAAACAACTCAAATCAAATCTTTGCCTTTGAAACCTGTGGTGGTTTCTGGAACTTTTCAATAGTGGGGTATTGACTTCATTAGAGAAATCCAACCAGCCTCAAGTGGTTAGCACAGGTGGATTTTGATTTCCACTGACTATTTCACCAAGTGGATAGAAGCCATTCCTACAAGGAGTGCCTCCCATAAGGTAATCATTAGCTTTCTTGAAGATATCATGTCCATATTTTGTTGTCCAAGTAGGATTGTTACTGACAATGTTGCCTCCTTCAAAGCTGAACCATTGATCAAGTTTTGTGAACAATATGGTATTGCATTAGTCCATTCTACTCCTTACTACCCCCAAGGAAATGGTTTGGCAGAGTCCTCTAATAAGAGCCTCATAAAGATCATCAAGAAATTGTTAGAAGACAATAAGAAAGCATGGGACTCAAAGATAAAATTTGCCTTATGGGATGATATAGTTACAACAAAGAGGTCACTTGGTTTTTCCCCTTTTCAAATTGTGTATGGGGTGGAGGCTGTATTTCCTACTTAGCTTGCCTTATGTAATGTTTTCCAATTTTTCCAATTAAAAAAAAATTTGTGAGTCATTAATTCTCAAATTAAAGATACATCTGATCTCAATCTTACTACATGGAAATCATATACCTCTTCCTTTCACCATTTAGGGCTTACCAGAAATCCTTTAATTTCTGATCACTAACGGACCTTATCCCTACTTAAGTGAAAAATAACTAGTAGATTATAATAGGTTATAAATATTTATAATCACTCGCATCATAGTCTACATTATTACCCTTAGCCCAACTATATCCTTATGGACATCTCACTACTAAATGTGAAAATGTATAATGGTTATATGCCATTAATTCTGATTGCGCAAGTAAGACACATTATACGGAGAGTGATAATGGGCGAACATCCTTAAATTCTGAAATGAGAATACGTTTTCCTTAGGTTTAGTGTGACAGGGTAATTATAGACCCATTA
>JASDQU010439099.1:0-13774 GCA_032191745.1 Picea mariana | reverse complement strand
TTCTGCATCATCCTGAGCTGCCATAATTAACACAAAGCAGAAAGAGCTTTCTGTTTGTAACCGTAAGGTTTATTAGTTTTTTTTTTTGTTTTTTTTTACATGAATCGGAATATATACTAAGCAACTAATGTGGCCCTGTTTAGGCCCAGTGTTGTAACTTTTGCTCTGATACCATATGTAATGCTTCCCAATTTTTCCAATTAAATTTTTTGTTGTGAGTCATTAATTCTCAAATTAAAGATACATCTGATCTCAATCTTACTACATGGAAATCATATACCTCTTCCTTTCACCATTTAGGGCTTACCGGAAATCCTTTAATTTATGATCACTAACGAACCTTATCTCTACTTAAGTGAAAAATAACTAGTAGATGATAATGGGTTATAAATATTTATAATCACTCACATCATAGTCTACATTATTACCCTTATCCCAACTATATCCTTATGGGCATCTCACTACTAAATGTGCAAATGTATAATAGTTATATGCCATTAATTCTGATTGCACAAGTACGACACATTACAGGGAGAGTGATAATGGATGAACATCCTTAAACTATGAAATGACAATACATTTTCCTCAGGTTTAGTGTGACAGGGTACTTATAGACCCATTACTATCATAGCGACTATCGGTACATGCAAGTGCTATGACTTGGAAGGCAGTAGTTAAGGCTAGTTATACGCATTACCCACTCACTTATAACTGTTGTTCCATCCAAACTAACTCTTGGCCTGAGGCCTTTCCTTACTTAACACAATTCAATGAAACAAAACGAAACCCTAACCAATTTTAGGATTAAGAAATAAACGATAATCTAGACTGTTTACCAAAATTTATTTCCCAAGGACTGAGGCGGGATTAACCTGGGTACGATCAAGGTGGTGTAAAGAAAATCTCTGTCAAAGCATTTAAGACTTCTTGAATGTGCGCCCTTGGGATTTTTGCGAGTTTTAATGTGCCCGTTGGGACTTCACCACCTTGCCCTAACCACAGTGCACAAGTACAGACTGCCATTAATCTCTAGTAGATGAGTTCTTGGAGGTTACTCCTCATTCTCAAAGTTGGTTCTGTGTATCCAACGGCTATGCTCTAGGGTTTTCTCTGAATGTTCCCAACGCTTACGATGACGATTCAACCTGGTGGATATGCGTTTGACGAACCTATCCCACTAGAAAACTGTCTTAAATAAGGTAAGAGTTTCTGACTGATAACTCCAAGAAAGCTCTCGATGTTATACTGAATTTATCTATGTTTGGACTGTAACTCTTAACAGAGTTTGTTGATAAACGATTGTGCAAGATTTAGGTTATTAGTATTCTCTGCTTGTTGCGTGAGTCTTCCTGGTTGTCATCCATACGGCAAGTTGGACTCCGATCCCGAATGTGAGGTTCCTAGTCTTATACTCCCAATCTTGAACGTTCCCTACGATTATGTTTAAGGAGATTTGGACATAGAGTATATTCTATCATAACACAGAGTGTCCTCTTAAGTTCTTTCCGCTCCATTACTGTGCATATTCTCTTCACATAGCGCGTGGCTCCTCGGAGTAAGGGTATGACTAAGGTTAGAAATATTCAGAGCCATTATCCTTGTTAATCCACCTCGGTATCCCTTAACGAGTTAGATAAGGGTGGCTAGGGTATCACAACTGATATGGTGATTTTGTAACGCGTATAAGTCTCATACGGTATTTCATTTTTCTCCTTTTTTCATTTGTGGTATATAATTATCCCTAAGTCTCAAGTTTCATTCGATTTTTTTCCCTTGTCATTGGTTCAGCCGTCTTGAATGTATGACCCGGATTGTTAATACTTAAAAAAAAGAACTGTTACAAGAGGGGGATTCCCATTTTTCCCAAGAGTCTATTAGTTGATTTCCCTTGTTGTCCTCGGATCAAAACACTTGTTAAACACCCTTGTACTATGATAAAAGAAGGGGCAACCATACAAGATACATTTCAGCAGAGTACAATAATTATTATGAATCGTATTTTGCATGAGCTTATTCACTGTTCTGAAAGCAACCAAAAGGTCTTTACTGATTACAAACTAATGATGGGGCCTCTGATTTAAATGTGAGGTACCCATCAGGCAACTCTTCGCCCCTTCCACCCCTTCGAATTCAGTGACCCTTCCATGGATACAAGGAGGAGGTGGAGTCTACTTCCGAAATTCATCAGCCAAGTATAGTCTGTAAATTTATTGGATTCTTTCATTATCGGTATTCTATTGGTTGATTGATATTAATAAAATCTTCTCGATCTCTCTACAGGATTGGACGTCTTCGTTGTTCTTGGAACTCAGGTCATCACTTTAAACAAGAGGTATTCGGGTTCCTGTTACCATTTTCTTCCAAAAGAATTAAATCTCCAGTCTACTGAATGGGATAAATTCATTCTAATGTATGGTTGTTGTGGGTAGAGAAGTGCCAATTCCCACCCGACGCGTTATTACTACAGTGTTGTTTTTTTTAAAGGAACTTAAAGGGTCAAATCCTTTACTGAGACATGGTTGAACGATTTATCTTTCTCTTCTCTTATGCCAGATGTACTTAAAACCTAGACTCTGTGATCTGGTATTTAGATAGATTTTAAGTATTGCAACTTCATCCTATATCTATGTTCGGAAATAAAATAACTTTTAATTACTTGCTCTGGTTATTCGCATAACTGTGAAATTTACTGATTGATTATATGCTTGCGGTAATTGTATACCTCTAAATTTGGTTTTTTAGAAATATTATGTTTCTGCATCATTATTATAACAGGAAAGTTTAAATATGAATAGCCGAATTTGTACAGCCTTGGGCAAAGGAAATTTTCGTAATAAGAAAGGGTGCATTCGGGTTCCTTTACTGTTAAAGTAGTTCATATAATAGATTTGTCATTGCAAATTATGTAGTATAATTTTACGTTTCTCTACTCTCTTGTTCGAAATAACTTTATACGGGTTAGGTTAATGGACTATAATGGAAACTAGTATAATAGTCGGTCTTCCTACCTCAACTACATATCTATCTCTACACAGCCTGTTTAATGGAAAAGAAAATGTAGCATAGTTTACAAAACTTAGAATGTTGTTCCCGACATTATTCATACAGTTAGATTAATGAAATTACAGCATAACCTCCACTCCCAATATGCCAATCTCCACATTGATTTCACTCAAAAAACCAATAAAGAAAGAAAATAGCAGTGAATTTAATTTAGAGGAGATTTCTTCAAGAATTTAACCATGCATAATCCTTTCAACTATCATAACAATTAAAAGGTCAATTCTATCATTCATTCAGAAAGAGGTCACTCGAGATTAGTTTTACCATATGTTCTCTGTTAGTCTTTAGGCTTCATGAATTCGAACTGATTTTTCCTACGCATTATTATCTATCATAATTAGTAGATGCATTGTAATAAACCTCAAAACTGTCAAATAAAAAAAAAATATATTTTTTATTTATGCATTCACCTTTGAATGGGTTCGTCATTAAAAGTAAAAGAGTCCTGGCTGACATCAGCTAAAAATACTACCTAACTTAAACCTTTGAAACAATATTACAAGATGTGCTTACTCCGCGTTCCACAACTCACTTACAGTCTTGTAGATTATGTTTACTTTCATATTGATATAAGAATTATATATCCATATAATTGGCTTATCACTATGAAGTATTTTTGGGACTTATATCCCTAAGCCTTATGCATAACATTAACCACTTGATCAAAGAATTCATGTAATAAGAATAAAGGTAAAGGGGCGGGTTATACCCCTTTGCGAAATATTTGAATTAATAAGGATGTGGTTCGGGTAAGTGCTTCCCGGTTTAATATTGATGTAACGATTATTTTGAAACCAATAGCCCGTGCTAGCAGTTCGTTGACTCCACCTGTTCCATACGAGACTCCAACTAAAAGTTGCATTAACGAGGTTAGTATTGGTTAGGGTTAAAACTTCCCTTAAATGAGCAGGCACTTCTTTAATCTATAACCCATTAATTGAAAGGGTAGGAACAAGTCAGTCGAGAATTAAACCCTGGCCAGACCATTAATGGACCATGGTGTGTGCGAGTGTCGAGGCCATCACCTGACCCTTCGTCCAATGTGGATGCGCCAAGTTTCCTTCTTCACATGGCCGACCCTTCTTTCGTACCAGCAACATTTAATCTATGCGGTAAGGTTTTCTTTGGGTTATAGTGGTTTCATTTCTGTAATGAGTAGGTTCTCTGAGAATTTGGCTCTGCGACTCCGTAATCTTGTCGAAGGAAAAAACATGACTGGAGAACTTCCTTGAAGGAGGCGATGTCTTTCACCCAACCGCCTGGTAAGATTCATGCTATCACTGTAATATTTGACTGTTAGTAAGTTACTTCCTCATTACTGAAACTCAAAAGAAGCATTCTCATCTTTCCTCGCTACTGGTAAGTAGCTCTACTTATTGCACTCCTACTCGAAAGGCTCGATACTTTGTTCTCTTGTTTTCTTGGGGCTTCCGAGGGTTATTCGTAAGTAGTATGCCTTTATACTTTTCGTTCCCACTATCCTTCGTTGTGTCGTATCGTTGTTTGGGGGAGGCATACTGTAAATGCATTTTAGTTTACCGAGGTTAGCAAACTATCAAATGGTCAGCTTTGACAATGATATTTGTTGTGTTTGGGTATTCTCTGTATAACGATTAAATATCGTTTTCTTATCCTGACTTTGTCTACCCACCTCTATGAGTTCTTTCGACTATACCTTTCCCTCATCAAAATCCCATAACCCCACTGAGAAGAATGAATAACCGTTCATAAATTTTTTCTGTAGAACCCGAATTAGCGATACCTCTCAGGTTCGAAATTCCTAAATCATGCCACAGACAATGGTTTGCGGGCTTTATATGGTCTTGGCCACAGTTTGACCATATGAGAAGGGTATCTACCTTACTCCGTGTTTAAATTTTTCTTTTTCCTTTAAACATGTTCCTATGTTTAAAGAAATAGGCATCCTCATATTATCAATGTATGGGCTTACGAAATTCATGTTTAATATATTCTCTCCGACTCATCTGTTCCTATGTATAATTGTATTAAAATTGTCCTTTGTTTAATGTTTGCTCGATTCGATGTCGGAACTCCTGTACATTTATGAAAACGCATTTCTTGTAAAACCCATCTCTTTGTACTAGATATTGAACTAATGATGGGGCCCTGTTTGATGCGAGGGTTCCCATCAGCTTGATCGTGTTTTCTCCTCCCCTTTCGGTCTAACGACAGTCGCGATTTGGATTGGAAGCCTACCTATGGAAAATCGAAGATAAGTAATAATTTATACCCAATCATTATCTTGTATGTTTGATAAAAGAAAAAATTCAAGTTTCGAAAAGACCCCTATTTCGTGACTAATTTGAATGCTTCGCTTCTTTTGTAGGTCTTTGTGGAATATGGCGCTGGATCTAATTCGGGTCCTGCTTAGAAAGGTATTCTGGTTTCTAACAAGAGAACTCTTTGAGAGATCTAGAAAGTCTTGGTGGTGTTGGGTTATTACCCTGGCATTCTTGGCATGAGACTGATACCCAATTTATTAGATGTACAGATTTTTTTTTAAACAAGGGTTGTAAATTTCTTTTCTTTTATTGAGGTTTTTCGTTGTTAGTCTCTGCATAGCGATATTCCAGACATAATCTATATTGTGAAAATACGGCAGAGGTAGAATATTCAGTGAATCGAATTTAATGCAATCTTTACTTGTGTCAATTCCTAATTAATTGTTTTCATTTAAGGTAAGTCTTGGGGTTGTTATTATACATATAGAATCATGTAATCATATGTGATTATATGCGTATCTATATAAATGTATGCATTAACTTAAGTTTTCCAAGCGTGAATCATTCAACGTCATTGAAGTCAAAGGCCTCTATAGTTTTAATATCTGACGCATGACTATGAGACTGTACTGCCATAAATGAATCTAATACTTCTGAGATTTGTTTCCGGATCTCTTTAAGGGCTGTGCTAATTTATAATCCACCACAGATTTTGAACGTTAAAAGGGTAGACCACTCCAAAGGAATTCGTTCTTTCCAATTTTCTTTTCAAAGATTGAAATTCCACTACAGAACTTGGAATATAGAAATGCATAAGATCTCATGATAGATGTAAATTTCCATGACTGTACTTTCGATTCTAGCGTCTGATAAAAAAAAAGGGTTCCAGATTTCTTTAACTTTCAAATTTTGCCGATCCTTACACATCTAGCATTTCATTTGCATGTTGTTGGTGCATACGATTGATCAATATATAATTCATATAATACAAGAAAAAAAAATGTATATCATATCAACTTTTTCTGTTATAGATAGTCCACTTCTGGTTTGCTATGACGCCTATACAATTTTCCAAATGTATATATGTATAATATATAAATACATAGGTGGTCCATAAGTGGCACGATTTTTCTGAATTTTAATTATAGGGATACATCTAAACGTTTATATAGGTACAGATTTACTAAACTTCGATTGATCATAGTTAGATCTGTTTAATATCTCAGTCACAGAAATAAACATATGCCTATAATAGATCTGTTCCTTTCAAGCATATTTGTACACAGATAATCCTAACTAGAATTTCAATTTCAGAGTTAAACATATCCTGTAGATGGATCTGCTCTTTCAAGTTCAATTGTATACAGATAATTTTGCCTAGCATTCTAGTTTTCAGGAGGGACCAATCTAGAATTTATCCCTTGATTATAAACTTCATACCACGAATAGATGTCATCCACGGAAAATTATTTCAACTTAGTACAATTAGATGCATAATATCAATTACACACAAATCATTCAAGAACAGAGCAGGGGAAGATTTACATATCTGAACCAGTTCACGAGAAGACAAAGAGAACAACCACGTTCCTCCCAACCGTAGAATAAGGCAGCCAAAAACACTTGCCCGATTCACCCCCCAGCCTGACCATGAATCCATGAGGACGAACTTGGAAGACTCCTCCTCAGCAATATCCATCAATTACAACAGATTCCTCCTACCTCACACTTACTCCGTAGTGTTCATAACAGCAAGGAAGAATCAATAGTCTCCCTTCCTAGCATACTTGGCAGCGTCCTGCCTCCTAACATATGCTATTTATCCAAAAAAAAAATCCTTTTTCCTAGGTATTTTCCCTCCCTTGGTAATTTTCGCAGCTTTCTAAATCCCTAATTTTCAGGGGCTCCCAATGGCCAAATCTCTGATTTTCCACTTGTAATAATCAGCCCAGAGGTAGTTCCAATAGGTTCCCCACTCATGGGGTCATGGTCAGCTGATTTGAACATGGCTATTCCATTTGTCCTCCTGCAATCAATATAAAATATTTTGTTTCCATCCAAGTGTCATAGTCAAATAGTTATTTGGGTCAAATCAGATCTCTACCCAACAGTCATAATAATTAATTACAATTATTAAATTCGAAATTTCCATAAAAAGGCAAAAATTTTCCAAATTCGAATTTACTAAAAACATAATATTTTTCCAACAAATTTAAATTTCAAAAATACTTTATTTTTTGGGGGATGTCACATCCTTTCCCCCTTCAATAAAACACTGTCCTCAGTGTTCGTTCCTTTCTTGGAACGGGATTGGATGAGATCTCTGCATATCTCCTTCCAACTCCCAAGTGGTCTCCTTAGGCCTAAAGTGCTTCCATTGCACCTTTACCTAAGTGACGACTCTGTTCCGGAGTGCTATTTCTCTCCGGTCCAGAATACGCAGGGGTTCCACCTAAAAATCACCTTCGGGTTCCACCTGCACCAAGTTCCAATCAATCATATGAGTAGGGTCATGAACATATTTTTTCAACAAAGAAACATGAAATACATTAGGAATTCTTAGATTAGCTGGGAGTGCAAGTTGATATGCTACGGGTCCATTTAGAGTTAATATCTTGAAGGGCCCACAAAACTTGGGTGCCATCTTGGCATGGTTCCCTAACTTCAACAAACTTTTTCGGGCTTTGACCTTCAAATAAACATGGTCTCCCACTTGAAATTCCAAGTGTCTTTTTTTCTGATCTACATAGCTCTTCTGTCTATCTTGTGCTTCTTTCAAGTTCTGTTGAACCTTCCTTACCATGTTCTCCATTTCTTGGAGCATTTCTGGTCCAACCATGAGTCTGTCAGCTGGGTTATCCCAGCTAATTGGGGTCGTACACTTTCTGTCGTACAGTACTTCGAAAGGGATTAGCTTCCCCGAAGTTTGGTACCCATTGTTATATGCAAATTCTACCAAGTGTAGATAGTCTTCTCAGTTTTTTGGTTTTGTTCTTACGTACATGTAAAGCATATCCTCCATGATTTGGTTTTTCCTCTCGGTCTATCCATCCGTTTGTGGGTGATAACTCGTACTGAAATTCAAATTAGTAATTAGCCCTGTAAACAATTCTTTCAAAAAAGTGGATGTGAATTTTATGTCTCTATCTGAAATCACCATTTTAGGAATATCATGCAGTCTAAAAATTTCTTTCATGAATATTTCAACAATGTTTATAGCTTTAAAAGAAGACTTTATAGGAATAAAGTGTGTAGACTTACTGAGTTTATCGATTACAACCATGATAGAATCATTCTGTTTCTGAGTTTTAGGAAAACCTGTTATAAAGTCCAGCGATTTGGTCTCCCATTTCCATTCTGCTACTGGTAATGGCTGTAATAGGCCAGCTAGATGCTGGTGCTCGGCCTTAACCTGTTGACAATATTGGCACCCAGCCAAGTATTTTGTTGTTTCGCCCTTCATATTAGGCCAGTAAAATAGTTTTCTAAGTGTTGTTATTGTTTTCTGGTATCCTGGATGGCCCGAATACGTTTTCTTATGCACTTCGTCCAAGACTATTAATTTTAGCTCTGATGAATCTAGTATGGAGAGTCTATTTTTAAATCGTAATAGTCCCTTCTTATCAATACTTAGTTATGGTTTATCTGAGTTTGTGGTACTGTTTTGTAATTCTGCCATTATCTTAGTGTAATTTTTGTCGTTAATACCTGTCGTTCTTATTCTTTGTTTCAAATCACTTTTTGCCCTGCTAATATTTATCTGAAATAACCCATGGACTCTTCTTCTTAAAGCGTCTGCTACCTTATTTTCCTTTCCCTTGATATGTTTGACTTCGAAGTTGAATTTGCTCAAGAAGGCTAGCCATCTTGCTTGTCTTGCATTAAGATCTAGTTGTCTAAACATATATTTCACACCGCTATTATCCATCAATAGTAGAAATCTTATTCCCATTATGTAGTGTCGCAACATTTTTAAGGCATATATTACCGCTACCAATTCTAAGTCATGAGTGACATAATTTCGCTCATGTTTTTTTAATTTTCGGGACTCATAACAAATAACATGTCCTTCCTGAGTTAGGACACCACCTAGTCCTTCTTTACTTGCATCAACACATACGGTGAAGTCTTTATCTAGGTCTGCTACTTTCAATATGGGTGTAGTTGTCAATAATTCCTTCAGCTTGTTAAAGCTGTCTTGACACTTCTCTGACCAGTTAAACTTGATCCCTTTCTTTTGTAATGACATGATAGGGTAGGCTATCTTGGAAAACCCCTTTATAAATCTGCGATAATATCCGGTGATTCCCATGAATGACTGGATATCTGCTACATCCTTAGGTACCGACCATTCCATAATGGCTTTTATCTTCTCCGGGTCGACAACAATGCCTTCTGCTGAAATTACATGTCCTAGATATTCTATTTTCTTTTGATAAAAGTCACAGTTTTCAAACTTGGCGTATAGTTTGTGTTTCCTCAACGTTTTCAAAACTATTCTTAAGTGTTCCTCATGTTTTTCCTTCATTTTAGAATAGACCAAAATATCGTCGATAAATACTACTACAAAATTGTCTAAGTACTGGCTGAAAATAGTGTTCATCAGGCACTTAAACGTGCCTGGTGCGTTAGTGAGCCTGAAAGGTATGACTACAAATTCGTAGTGTCCATATCTTGTTCGAAAAGCTGTTTTTTTTATGTCCTCATCCTTTATCCTAACTTGATGATAACTGGATCGTAAATCCAACTTTGAAAATATCTTGGCCCCACCTACTTGGTCAAACAAATCATTTATCCTTGGTAAGGGGTATTTGTTCTTAATAGTCATTTTGTTCAGTTGTCTATAATCGATACATAGTCTTAGAGTATTGTCTTTCTTTTTCACAAAGAGGACTGGTGCCCCCCATGGTGAAACACTCGGTCTGATATACTCTTTGTCGAACAATTCCTGTAATTGTACTTTTAATTCTGTCTGTTCTGGTAGACTCATTCGGTAAGGTGCTTTTGAGATAGGGGTTGAACCCGATAGTAGGTCTATAGAGAAATCTATTTCCCTTCTAGGAGGTAATTCTGGTATCTCATCCACAAACATGGATCTAAAATCACGTAGGACAACAAAGTCTTCTAACTTTGGCTTATCTTCTTTCTCTAACAGATTGGTTACTTTGATGGCATAAACTTGACATCCCTTTCTCATACATTTCTTGAGTTGCATCACTGAAACTTGTCTGACTGATACAGGTTTTGGTATATACCTTGGGTTGTTCTGGTAGTGCCAAAATCGTCTTTATAGTTAAGTAACTTTGTATAACAATCCAGTAATGCTTTGTGCTACTCCAACCAGTCCATCCTGATAATCATATCGTAAGATCCTAGTGGTAGGATGTTCAGATTTGTCCTTATATTTTGACCGTCTAAGCTGAACTCAAAATAAGAAATAAATTCAACTAGTTTCCTTTTAGTTCCTATTGCTAGTTGTACAACCATGAATTTGCATGCTTCAGTTTCTTAAGTTTGTTTGACTCTACTACATCAGGAGTAACATAAATTAACGTATCTCTAGGATCAATTGAGACAGAGATTTGAGAGTTATTGATTTTACCTTCGATCTCTACCACCGATGATTGGTGGTCAGATGTCAGCCATCTATGGCTACATTTATCTGATGCAGGATTTTGCCCACGTCTCCCACTGTCAAGGTTTCCTGCAAATTATGAATAACAGTTATGTTTGCTGAATTTAAACGTGGACAGCTCCTCCTTAGATGAGGCTCTCCACATTCCCAACACTTTAATGGCTGGCAGAGGCTATCCCCAAACCTCTTCGTTCCCAGGTTTACCGGTTTGCCACTGCCTTGTGTATTCAGATGATTGGAGTGATAATCCTTTCTCAAAAAACCTTTTTCTTCATTCTGATAAGGAGCTGGTTGGTATCCCTTCTTCCGCTCGTTCATTCGATCTTGTTTCTTATCCTTCCAGGCTTCGGGAAACTTTTACCACTATTTATACTGGTCATAGCACATTCCTTCTTTCCTGAATACTTCACTCAAGGATTTGGGGTTGTCAAACTCAATTATGTCCTTGTAGGACTGTGGTAAATAGATTAAGAACCACTGGATTTTTACCTTATCCTCCCGGATGTAGGGTATGAACCTTAGTAGTTCCAAAAATTTATTTATGAGGTCCTCCATCATCATCTGTTCTAGTCGTAACTCGTAAAATGCTTTCATTTTCCTTTCATAATAGCTTTCAGAAAGGTATTGTTTCTTGAAATACTTCTTAAAGTTGGACCATTCCATCTATTTCTCCTTTAGGCTCTTGGCCAATTTCAGGTCTTGCCAAAAAATGATGGCCTTGCCTTTCAGATTGTAGATGGCCATTCTGACCTTCATATTACTGGAATAGTTGTAGATCTGGAAGTATTTTTTGATGTCCAACAACCATGCCTCAGCTTCTTTTCTTGTCCTGGATTCTCCATCAAAGGTAGTTGGTTTAATCTTTTTAAATTCTTCTTCAAGGTGGTCTATTTGTTTTCTTTTCCTGTCTGTTTTAGTTTTTCCCTCAGCTGAGGGTGTACCTTCAAATGAAATGTCTCCTTTTTTTGTTTCAGGCTCAGAATTCTTGGAGGCCCTTTTGCTGACCTCTTCATCATGGTTATCATCCTTTGGGATTTTCTTGGTCACTATACTGCGTAGCAGGACTTCATTTATCTCTTGTTGTTCTTGCTGTGCTTTCTTCAATTTCTCATTGTCTGCTTTGAAAACTTGCAGCTCAACAATAAGATTCCTCATTGTTTCTAGTACTTCCATAGGAGAGCTTCCATCACTATTCTGTTTTGGATCTCCATGAGGTCCCTGTGCTGGATTTCCTTCCATTATGATTTTTGCATCATCTTGAGCTACCATAATTAACACGAAACAGAAAAAAAAAATTCCTATTTGTACAAAGGAGTTTTTGTTAGTTTAGCATCAGTATGAAAATATATATATCTATGCCAAAGCTCTAGTGTGGCCCTGTTCAAGGCCCAGTGTTGTAAACTCTGCTCTGATACCATATGTAATAAACCTCAAAACTGTCAAACAAAAAATATATATATTTTTGATTTATGTATTCACCTTTGAATGGGTTCATCATTAAAAGTAAAAGAGTCCTGGCTGACGTCGGCTAAAATACTACCTAACTTAAACCTTTGAAACAATATTACAATATGTGCTTACTCTGCATTCCACAACTCACTTACAGTCCTGCAGATTATGTTTGCTTTCATATCGATATAAGAATTATATATCCATATAATTGGCTTATCACTATGAAGGATTTTTGGGACTTATATCCCTAAGCCTTATGCATAACATTAACCACTTGATCAAATAATTCATGTAATAAGAATAAAGGTAAAGGGGCGGGTTATAACCCTCTGCGAAATATTTGAATTAATAAGGATGTGGTTGGGGTAAGTGCTTCCTAGTTTAATATTGATGTAACGATTATTTTGAAACCAATAGCCCATGCTAACAGTTCGTTGACTCCACCTGTTCCATACGAGACTCCAACTAAAAGTTGCATTAATGAGGTTAGTATTGGTTAGGGTTAAAACTTCCCTTAAATAAAAATGTGCTTCTTTAGTTCGTAACCCATTAATTGAAAGGGTAGGAACAAGTCAGTTGTGAATTAAACCCTGGCTAGGCCATTAATGGACCATGGTGTGTTCAAGAGTCGAGGCCATCACCTGACCCTTCATCCAAAGTGGATGCGCCTAGTTTCCTTCTTCACATGGCCGACCCTTATTTCATACCAGCAACATTTAATCTATTTGGTAAGGTTTTCTTTGGGTTATAGAGGTTTCATTTTTGTAATGAGTAGGTTCTCTGAGAATTTGGCTCTATGACTCTGTAATCTTGTCAAAGGAAAAAAAATGACTGGGGAACTTCCTTGATGGAGGCAATGTCTTTCACCCAACCTCCTGGTAATATTCATGCTATCACTGTAACATTTGACTGTTAGTAAGTTACTTCCTCATTACTGAAACTCAAAAGAAGCATTATGGTATTTCCTCGCTACTAGTAAGTAGCTCTACTTATCGCACTCCTACCCGAAAGGCTCGATACTTCGTTCTCTTGTTTTCTTGGGCTTCCGAGGGTTATTTGTATGTAGTATGCCTTTATGCTTGTCGTTCCCACTATCCTTCATTGTGTCGTATCATTGTTTGGGGGGCCATACTGTAAATGCATTTTAGTTTACTGAGGTTAGTGAACTATCAGATGGTCGACTTTGACAACAATATCTGTCGTGTTTGGGTATTCTCTGTATAATGATTAAATATCATTTCCTTATCATGGCTATGTCTACCCACCTCTATGAGTTCTTTCGACTGTACCCTGCCCTCATCAAAATCCCATAACCCCACTGAGAAGAACAAATAACCATTCATAAATTTCTTTTGTAGAACCCAAATTAGCGATACCTCTT
>JASDQU010439098.1:86924-99337 GCA_032191745.1 Picea mariana | reverse complement strand
CAATTTGTTTGAGCAAGTGAGATTAGTATAAGTTTCTTTACTACAACACTAAGCTGCTTTTGGAATTGAGCATATATAGTGCGTGGTTATCTTTGAAATAAAAGACTTCCCTGGGTTGATAATTTATGTTTCACTTGGTTGTTTAAATTTAATTAAGCAATTATAGTGACCAACAAAGGAGAGGCATGAAGGGTGACTAGTATTTATGATCAAATGAATACAGAATGAAATCATTGAAAAGGACAGTAAATCCATGGCAGTGAGAAGTTAGAAAGCAGGTTGAATATTTGCACAACAAACTCATGCAACGGGTACACCTTTGAAGTGTGCAAAGTAAAAATGATAGAAGTGCCATGATTGTTTACTTTTTTGACTTCATGATTAGGGAATGATGCTCATCATATCTTTCTACGTGACCTTTATACTAACCACTAGAATCGATTTTTTGTACGTAATTCCCACCTGTTTGACATGACTCGAAACTTAGGGAAATGGGCCCTTATGATTTAGATGTGGCGAACCTTACACCCCTCTAACCAACTTATGACCAGACCCATTACTCGATGGTTTCAAACCACTCTTTATTTTTCCATTGACCTTATAAGCTTTGACACACAAACTATGACTAATCTAGGACTAACTCTAACTGCAAAAATCACGGTGCTAACAACTGGCTCCAATGGGGATGTTATCCTCCCAGTGAGGTAGCAAAGAACATCAGACCAAGTGCCTGACCATTGAGCTTTATTTCACTCAAAGATTCTAAAATGACAAAACAAACTCTTTTCTAGACCCTCTTGACACAACTACAACTGAATTCAACATAAACTTAGGGCCTTCACTTCAGGCTTCAATTTTCTGTTGACTACTAATTTGAAATGCTTTATCTAAAAATAAAAATGGTTATTTACAATGACATGACGAGACTGAAAAATTTGCTAAACAAGATAATGTTTGAGAAACCTATCATTCACAGGTCCCCCACCAATAAGATATCCATTAAGCTCTTGCAGCAAATAGGCGTTGTTCCCATGGTATGCAACAATCTTGAATGGCCCCATACAAAGATGATCGAACTTCCCATGCCTCCCTCTGTCTTCATTTTTTGCATCCCACTTTAGTACCAAATCATTCACCTTGAAATCATCTTCTTTGGTGTGTCTGTCAAAAATTATTTTCATTTTATCTTGGTGCAACTGTGATTTATTGAAGACCTGTTCTCTCATTTACTGCGCATGGACCAATTGGTTTATTCTCCTTAGAGAATTGTTTGGTTCAACTTCTTTCTCTTGCAACAATCTCCTCACTGGAAATCCTAATGAGGTAGGAAAAATTGCCTTTGTACCATATTCAATCTAAAAAGGTGATGTGGAAATAGACTTTTTAGTGGTGATTTTGTCAACCCATAACGCATAGATGATATTTTTGTGCCAAGCCTTCTTGTTTTCATGGAGAAGCTTCTTAATAATCTTGGTCAATATTTTGTTAGACGATTCAACCAACCCATTACCCTGTGGGTAATAAGCTATGGAATGGCCCAGAGTTATGATATAGTCACTGCAAAATTTCCCCATATTCTTAGATTTGAATGTTGATGCATTATCAGTAATGATCTTGACTGGACAACCAAATCTAGACAAAATATTACTCTCTAAAAATTGAATGATGAAAGTATCAGTAACTTTCCTTGTGGGGATTGCTTCAAGCCATTTGGTTTAGTCTGTGGCTGTCAGTATCCACCTATGCTGAGTTAAGGATGGCGGATGAATTTCTCCTATAAAATCAAGGCCCCATTGCATAAATGGTGTTTCAAAAGAGATATGATTTAAAGGTAGGGGCTACAACTTTCTTTTCCCATCAAAGATTTGGCATTCATGGCAGCTGGAAACTTCCTTGTATACATCAGAAAAAATACTAGGCCAATAGAACCTTGCCCTTAGTATTTTTTGCACAATGGTCTTCCAATAATGATGACCCCCATTATCTCCTTTGTGAAACTCTTTAATAGCCTTTTTCATTTCTTCCTCCAACAAACAATTTAGTAGGATCCCTCCTGGATCTTTCCAATACAGAGAATTGCCCAGAATGCAAAATTTTACTGCTTTCAACTTCAAAAATCTGGCTTTAGTTTTGTTCAATCCGGAAGGAGCTTGTAAGTTTCTTAATACGTAAATAACATCAGCATACCAAGGATAATCAAGGAACTTATGGGATATCTATGGGACTGCTTCTTCTCGTGAATTTTCTGACAAATCAACAATAAAATTGATTCCCAAGACATCACAATTTGACTGCGCCATTAATTTTGCAAGCCCTTGACCCTTAATAAACTTTGTAGGCTTGATTTTGAGGTCATATTCCAACACTACTGCTATCCATTTTCCCCTCCTCCCTTCAGGATCACGCTGAGTCAAAATATCCTTTACGGAATTTCTAGGCATGTAAGCAATGACAGGAGAATGTAAAATATAAGTTTTGAATTCTTTAAGGGCCTTCACCAAGGCATATGCTTGTTTTTCCATGATGTCATACTTTGTTGGGGAGTCTCTCAATGTCCTGCTAAAATAAGCTATGGGTTTTTCAAAGTTTTGATCATCTTTTTGCAACAAAATGCCAGCAATAGTGTGTTCTTAGGAAAAGGAAAACAAGATAAAATATTTTGCAAAATTCGGGCTGGCTAGCACTGGAGCTTTGGTCAATGCCACTTTAATATCTTCAAATGAATTCCTAGCTTTAGGAATCCATTTTATTTCATTGCCTTTCTTAAGAATATTTGTAATATAATTTATGATCTCAACCAGGTTGGTAATGAATCTCCTCAAAAAATTTACTTTTCCTAGGAAAGATTGTACCTCTTTCTTGCTCCTAGGAGTGTCGATCTTTAGAATTGATTCCACTATGTTGGGATCTATTTTTATTCCTTCTTTTGAAATTATGTGTCCAAGCAATTTTCCTTCTTGCATTCCAAATTTTGATTTTGTTGGATTTAACGAGATGCCAAACTTTCTGCATTTCTGGAAAACCTTTCTCAGATGTTTGAGATGTTGATCATCGGAATCTGAAAATACAGTTATATCATCCAAGTAAATCACAATAAACTTATCCTTTTCATCGGCAAAGGCTATGTCCATATCCCTTTGGAAAGTCACTCTGACATTCATGAGCCCCAAAGGCATTTTCGCATACATGAAAGTGCCCCAAGGTGTTGTAAAAGATGTCTTCTCCTAGTCATCCGGATGCACCATAATCTGGTTGTATCTAGAAAAACCATCAAGAATTGACATATTCTAAGATCCCACCACCTTCTGCAAGATGTAATCCATCTTAGGAAGTGTATACTTGTCTTTGAGAGACACCCTGTTTAGATTCCTAAAATCAACACATAATCTTATCTCACCACTTTTCTTCCTGACATGCACTAGGTTAACCACCCACTTGGAAAATCTTAAGGACACAATAATCTTGGCATCAAACAATTTCCTTACCTCCTTTTCAATCAATGGCGACAACAAAGGGTTGATTCTTCTCAACTTTTTCTTGAAATGTTTCTGATCATCCTTGATGGGAATTACATGATGAATTACCTTAGTATCATAGAGCTTCAAATATTCATAAATCCATGCAAAGACATAATGGAAGTCTTTCATAAGGCTGATATAGCTCTGTTTGATTTATGGACTGAGCATTTTTGAAAGTTTGATGATATTGGGGTCTTCTTGAGTCTCAATGTTGCAATCTTCTATATCCTCATCGTTTTCAGTGATTTTAGGATTTCTGGCTACATCATTGTTGTCAAAAAGATTTTCCAATGGGACCAAGCCTTTGGGAATAATGTTATTTTTTAGCTGCACTATATCTCTTCAAACAATCTGATTCTGAAAAAAGGTCATTGTTGTTAAACACAATTGCGTCTTCATTCACTTCACAACATCACTCATCATCGATATTTACATTAGCAAATTCATCACTCATTTGAAGGAAACTTTCTACCTGTTTGTCGTCTTCAAATACTTGCCAATATTTAATGTTATCAGGTACTTATGGCCTATGCTTGACCTCAATTTCATACTTTGTATTAGGAAAAATCAGATTTTTGAAAACCAAAGCATCAACAATTTGATTTTTCCCCCTAGGAATCACTGACAAATTGTTTTCTGAAAACTCTTCAAGAATATCAAGTACTAAATTACTATATGCTCTCAATCTAGGATGCTTGGACTGATATATACCTTTTACCTGGTTAATGACAAGCTTAGAATCCCCATGTAAAACTATCCTTCTAGCTCCAAATTCCTTTAAAGTCTTCAATCCCAAGATCAGTGCCTCATATTTAGCCATATTATTGGTACAATCAAAAGTGATCTTGTATGAACAAAGTTTTGTACCTATCTTGGGAGGGTTAATTCACACRCTATCTCAAGCTCCTTCCCTGTTAGTGGCTCCGTCAAAACTCATATTCCACATTTCCTCTTCTACGTTGTTTTTCTGATCTGTAATTTCCTTTGTTCGATGCTCAATTTTTTCTTTGATAGACAKGATAGTTGTTGKCTTCTCCTCTTCAAAACTCAAGTTATTATAGAAAACAGAGGAACCAACTTCGGTATGAAAAAAATAAATAAGMTTATTATTTGGTTGAGTTTTGGTACTCACCATGTACGTGAGAAGCACTTCTCTGTACAACCTCCTTTCTTGGCCAAAAACATGGATAGTAGCATATGACATGTCCATTTGCAAAGTTCCTTTCAACTTTGCATCTCAAGATCTAGATAACAACCTGCCAAATTTCGGAGGGATGTCGACAACCACCATGTCCATGATCAAAATTTTTGATGGGATTTGAGACAATGATATGACCAGGTCTTTGATCAAAGCTAAGAATTTCACCTTCCTTGAGTCAAAAGAGAAAAGATCCTTATAAGGTCTTGTAATGTTTAGGCCTAACTCATCCATGACCACCTTGAGCATGAGATTATGTGATTCTCCTGAATCTAACATGACATTATGTAAGGTCGTGTCATGAATTTTAAGTCTAACATAGAAAGGAGGAACGTCATCAACATCGCCATTGTCTTCCACACGCGGGCCAAACAAGATAGTGGGGTGATCATCTTGTATGTTCAAGGTGTCAGGGGCTTCTTCAATTTTTAGCATTTTAATGATCCAATTTCTATATTCTTCATTCTTGATCAGCTCATTAAATGGAACATAAATTTTTATTTTATCCATTTCGCTTTCAAAATTAAAAGGAGACGAAGATTTTTCTACCTCTTTGATGATCGTTCCCTTTCTTGCCTCAGGTGTTTTCTTTGCAAGTTCTTCTTTTGATTTTCCTTTCTCCATTACATCCCTTACTGAATTATCTTTCTTCGACTGACTTGAAGAAGGGGTATTTGTCTGAAGTTCCCTTCTAGGATTCTCCATATAATTGCTCTAGGGTGAATCAGTAATAGAGCAATTTAATCCTTTTTAACCATATAATGCAAGTGTTATATCAGTGTATCATTATCATCCAATAATTGCATAGTAAATAAACAATGAACAAATGAGAAATCATACATATACACAGTACACCAATGTTTTTACGTGGAAACCCAAAGCGAGAGAAAACCACATAATGATTTTTCTTATATGTCTTGAAGAATTACATTCATTGGAAGCACCAACTTCCTTTGTTTTCCAGCTGCAATTGGAAGGAGGCTCCAACCCCCTAGTTTCTCATGCTACAACCTGAGGGAAGCTCCAACTCCCCAATTCTCTGGCTACAACTAGAAGGAGGCTATAACCCCCTATGTTCTTCGGCTACAACCAAAAGATGGCTACAACCACATGTCCTTGCCCCATCCAATCGCCCTGATGTATAAGTAGAATGATGGAACCACTGTCACACTATCACTGTGAGATATACTGCTGCAAACCTATACCAATCAATCTACACCAAACAATTTGTACCAATAACCTGAAACATGCATCAACCATGCATCAACCTATACCTCAACCTGTAATCAACCTATACCATAAACAAGTGCATCAACCATGCACCAACCTTTACCAACCAACCTGTAATCAACCTGTACCATAAACAAGTGCAATAACCATGCACCAACCTGTACCTCAACTTGTACCATGAACAAGTGCATCAACCATGCACCAAACGTGTACAAATAACATGTCACAACAACCTGTCCAAACAACCTATCACAAAAACCTATCTAATCAATCTTATCAACCAAATTAGATCTACTCACCAAGACAACTCTTAAAGATGTGCATCAACCAAGCATAACACACAACTCATAATCATCACCAAGATCAATATGTGCTTCTAATAATATACCAATACAAGTATGCTACATCATCCATAAACCATGTGTCAACAATACTACTAACAAGTGCCTCCAACCATGTACCAAGTATGTACCAATCATGTTGGATTACTGAGAGGGGGGGTTAATCAGTAATAGCGCAATCATAATCCTTTTTAACAAAATAATCCAATTGTTATATCAATGTAGAATTATTATCCAATAATGAGCAATAAGAAATGAACAATCACACACATACATAGTACACCGGTGTTTTACGTGGAAACCCAAAGCGGGAGAAAACCACGAAATGATTTATTTTATATGTCTTGAAGAATTATATTCATTGGAAGCACCAACTTCCTTTGTTTTCCAGCTGCAACTGGAAGGAGGCTCCANCTAGTTTCTCAGGCTACAACCTGAGGGAAGCTCCAACTCCCCAATTCTCTGGCTACAACCAGAAGGAGGCTACAACCCCCTATGTTCTTTGGCTACAACCACATGTCCTTGCCCCATCCAACCGCCCTGAAGTATAAGTAGAATGATGGAGCCACTGTCAACCTGTCACTGTGAGATATACTTATGTACAACTATATCAACCTATACCATTGACCTATATCCAATCTATACAACTTCCCTCTAATCAATCTGTACCTGAACTAAACATGTATCTACAAAAATACAATAGGTACGCGACCTGTAGTGTTGCAGTCCACGTATGTACATGCCCTATCTGTTATGCAACCCATGTATGTGCGCTACCAAACTGTTATGCAACCTGTGTATGTCTTCTGAAAACTAGGGTTTCCTTTTCTTGAAAACTTTTGACCTTCTATAACTTCTTTCACATAGATCTGTAACCTATCACTGTATCTAGACTGTAATTGTACCCTATGCATGCATCCTCATATATAACCTCTACTCATGGCAAGTATGTCTCTCTCTAGTCATGTGCCATATATGTATGTGTAATTATGAACAAGTATAATATCCCTCACATGATCTTAGTCATCAAACCCTTTCTGATATTTGGTCTCTCAATACATCAACTACTACACAAATACAAGCTCTCAACCATGTACCATAAAAACCCTTAGCCATATGCCAAGAAAAACAAGATGTGCCTCACAAGAAGTATCATTGATGAATATACCAGCACTGTATTTTTGTAGATATGACTTATGCAGAAGATCCCATGAAGCCACTAGTCTCTCTAGGGAGAATCCTCAAATATCCATTGCCATTCCTAATGCATACATCAAAATCCAACTATTCATAGAAATAAGACATACCTTTTGAACCAGTGGATGGATCTGATGTATCTGAGCACTTTAGACCTTCCTAGGAGCTTGATCTCAGAATCTAGAACCTCTGCATCTTCATCTCTTCAAGTTTCCATGGATTTATCAACATGTATGCACCCTATACACAAACAACCCCGCGTATAACTCAGCATGTATGCACCCTATACACAGACAACTCGTGCACAACTCAGAAAATAGGGTTTTTTTGTATTCGTTGTAATTCTGAGAATTTCGTCATCAACCCTTTGTGATGCCTCAGACGTTCGCCACTTTAGAGGTATCCACAAGTATATACAAGAAGTTTTACACAAGAAAATAGATATACAATATGTACAAGTGTGTGTTTTATGAGTGAGCTTTGTCTCTTATTTATATCTTCATGTAGCCTTACACTTTCCTTATTTTAGGGCTTCTTCATTTAAAATAATTTTTTTTTGCAAAGCACTTTGACTCTTGGGGGCTTCTATAAGACTCATGAGGGTTCTCCAACTTCATATGGTCATAACTCTCTAACTGTGAGGAGTTATGTGACGTTCCACATGCCACAGGAAACGACATGACAAGCATTATCCATATAGGATAGTTTCCCTAACAAATTCATTGTCCTTCATCTCATTATTCCACATTTAAGCATGGGTTCTCTATCCATACTTCTAGGATAACTCAATCCGCAAAGCGTCTTCCCGTGAGGGATTTCACCATAAGGGGACCACTTTGGAGTTCATCCATATTTACATCTTATCAACCATGACAAGACAATAATGAGTCATCTTTACATCAAACAATCTTGGGTCCATTACGCAAACCTTTGTGCTACGGGGATTTCTTCAAGGATTGACATCAATGAAAACCAACGTTAATCAACAAATCATGTATAAACTACTCATCAACTATGACTCATCAACATGTATCAACATCATCAACTATACACCTCATGTATGTGCCAACTCATCAACTACTTGTCTCAACCAAGTACCCAACATGTACCTCAAAAAAAATACCTCATCAATTTTATCATCCACATCTGATTTGTAACTCGGTAATAGACCTGGTGTATATGATCACATACCTACAAACCTTCCTTAAATTTAACAACAAGAGACTAGCATTTTCATCAAACTTTTCTTTAGTCTCACATGACTAGTTTTGGATTAGTCAACAACCCTAACTTGAAATAATCATAACTATGTAGCTGTAATGAATAAAGCTCTAAAAATAGTACACAATGTTCTTCAATGTGTTTTATGCAATTCCTCTAGGTGTCACTACTTGGAACCTCTCAAAAAAGGAGTTATAGCAAAAATGACATACCTTGTTGAATTTTGGCTTATTCTAGAGAGCGAACTTGTAAAGTGTGCCCCACATGGAATATTTGTTGCATGGATATGAAACTTTTAAACAGAATACTAAAGTATGTACTCTAACCAAAACATTTGGTCTTACTGAATTTGGATATGTTATGAAAACGTTATGTCACTTTTATCCGAAACACTTGTTTTAGACTAGTTTCAGAACTAGCCACAAACCCTATTTTCCACAGAGTGTAACTCCAAAACTACAACGACCCACAAGTTGGAATTTGTACCACAACTACTTGGATATGTTTTCTCAATGGCCTATCAATTTCATGGTCTGAATCATTCTAGAAAAAAATGTTATTGCGAAAATGGTGAGATGACCTGTAAATAACATACCTTAGAAAGCATCATCAAAAAAATTTATCCTCCCTTGAATTTCGGCCTTCTTTACTTCACCTTCTCTCTGAAATTCGGCTTAGATATTCTTTGGTTACCTCAGTCACCTGTAGATATTTAATATGCTCAAGTGTTTTTAAAATGAGAGAGCCTTGCCTCTTATTTATACTTTCATATAGCTTCCTCAAGGGGCTACCTTTTAACCATCTTAACCCACTTTCCTTATTTTAGGGTTAACCAACTTCTAACCACTTGTCCAATTAGTAATTTATCCATTAAATTTATTATTTAAATAATTTATTTTGTATCCACTTTGACTTATAGCACACTCATCACTTCACTTTACCTCAAGGGGTTACCTTCTAACCATCCTAAACCACTTTCCTTATTTTAGGGCTAACCCACTTCTAACCACTTGTCAACTTAGTAATTTCTCCATTAACTTTATTGTTTAAATAATTTCTTTTTTATTCACTTTGAATTATAGTACACTCATCACTTCACTTTATTATTTACCTTCTAAAAATCTCTTAAACCAGTTTGACTACTTTGACCTTTTGGGGCTTCTAGATGACTCATGAGGGTTCTCCAACTTCACATGGCCATAACTCTCTAACCGTGAGAATTTATGTGACATTCCAAATACCAATGGAAATGGAATGACTTGTACTATCCATATATAATAGTATTACCTGCAAATATATCAAAACACATACCATTATCCATCAAACAAACTTGGGTCCATTACCCAAACCTGGGTTCTCCAACTTCACATGGCCATAACTCTCTAACCGTGAGGAGTTATGTGACGTTCCCCATACCACCGGAAATGACATGACATGTACTACCCATATAGAATATTATTACCTTAAAATATATTAAAACTCATACCATTATACATCAAACAAACTTGGGTCCATTACCCAAACCTTTGTGCTACCGGAATTTGCTACAGGACTTTCTCCAAGGGTTGACATCAATCTACAATATCACTCTCCAATGGTTGACATCAATGACAACCAAAATCCATACCAATTTTCCATCAACCTAAGCCAACTATTTGAAAATATCCCCCTTTGGTCTGTCACAGCTATCGCGTAGACTCCCCTTGTCTAATATTCATATTACTTGGGAGTATCGAAGTCGGATGGCTCGGAACAATTCATGCTCTAATGTGTATTCATCATCATATTCATTGGTATATTCATCATCTCTCTGAGCTCTGACTTCTTTCTTTCTATCTATGGAATCATCTTTCACTACAATACCTAAAAGTATAATCTCTTGAACATGTTCCTTATTTACTTGTGCTTATTTTCTTTCATTTATTTTCCATAACTTTCTATATCTGACATCCTTCTTTTTCTCTATAGATTTTTCTTCATCTCGTTTTATTGTCAATCTTGCGATCTCTGGGACCTGGTCTTTGTTCACTTGTTCTTCCTATTTTCTTATCCATGCTTTCTTATATCTGATGTCAGTGTTCTCTTTCATGGAAGTATCGATCATGCTTCTACAATCACGAGCTATGTGTCCATAGTTATGACATTTGTAACATTCAATGTTACGTGGGACCACATAGTAATTTCTTGCTTGAACATTTCTTTTATAATCCTTGCAATCTGCAATCTTATGTCCAAAGTTAGAACAATAAAAACAATGACCATAAAATAAATTTGCATACCTGGGAGTGAATGATCTTCTTTGTGGTGTAGTCCTTCTAAATTTATTTCTTCAATGATCATGATCATGATTGAAGCTTCTTTGTGGCTTGAACATGGATGGTCTTCTTGAAGATGTATCTTTATTAGTTTTCTTAGATTTTGGTTGACCATGATTCCTTTCTTTGAGTACTTCTGCATAAATCTTTCTATTTTCTTCATTCTTCTTTTCTAGCAACGCAGAGTGATTCTCTTCATTCTCTACAACTAATGTGGATGTTTCTGTCTCTTCAACGTTCTAGTTGAGCTTGACAATTTTGACTCTTAGTGTGACAACTTCTTCTTCAATATTCTTAATCTCTTCTTCTTTCTTCATTATCTAAGACTTCATGACTTCTTTTGTTCTCTTTGCTTCTTCAAGTTGGATTTTCAATGTAATTATTTCTTCTTCCAATCTTCTCTCTTCTTGACCAAACTCTTCCTCAAGTTGGTTTAATTCATTGGTTCTTTCCTTGAGATGCTCCATCAATATATTTTCTCTCTTTGTTGCTTCTTCCTTTTGTGCTGCTATGTTGGCTTCTAAACATTTCTTTCGATATTCTAGAGTTTCTTCAATTCTTATGGTCTCTTCTAGTTGAGCTCTTAAATTCTTCATGACATGCTGATATTTTTCGGAACCTTGAACACTTTCCTTTTGCTTCATAAATTCTTTCTTGGATGACTTGTTTTCTTCTCTTTCTTTCTTTAGATATTCAATTGCACTGATCATTTTTTCTCTGTAATCAACTTCTGCTTCTTCATACTCTTCCTCTTCTGAATCTGTCTGACATGATGAGCATATTTATTCTTGTTCTGTATATGCATCTTCTTTGGCATTTTCTGAATCAACGATGGGTGAAGAATATATGTCATGTAACTTATCCCAAAGTTCTTTGGCTGATGAAAATTTACCAACCTTTTCTCTTACCGGATTAGGTAATCCTTCCCAGATGAAATCCATTGCTATTTTGTTATTCTTCTTCAATTCCTTCTTGGTTGTAGTATTTTCCCTTTTTGAACTATCATATCCTGTAACAACTAATAGCCAAATATAATGTCCCCGTGCCTATAAAAATACTTCTGTCCTTCTGCTCCACATCTCATACTTAAAATAATTCTGACCATTAAACATTAGTACTCCATTCTTAGAATAATCCATGATCTCCTTCCAATGGTTAAATTTTTTCCTAAAGGAACGAACTCTCATACCAATTGTTGGATTACTGAGAGGGGGGGTGAATTCGTAATAGAAAAATTTAATCGTTTTTAACCATATAATGCAAGTGTTATATCAGTGTATCATTATCATCCAATAATTCAAGAGTAAATAAACAATGAACAAATGAGCAATCATACACATACATAGTACACTAGTGTTTTTATGTGGAAACCCAAAGCGGGAGAAAACCACAT
>JASDQU010439098.1:59573-80088 GCA_032191745.1 Picea mariana | reverse complement strand
TGGTTGAATTGAAGTCTGAGAGGGGGATGGAATGAGTTTCCATTGTTTCTCTAATTGATCCAGAAGATTCCTGCAAGGAGTGCAGTCGAATTGTTCGCAAGGAGTGCGTTGACAGAAGGGTTCAATTAGAGAAATATTTTGTTCTCATTTCCTCGAAGGTGAAGTTAGGAACAATGATGTGCAAGGAGTGCGCAGGCCAAGGGAAAGCCTCAGGGTTGTGAACCTGAGTAAGGAACTGAAATACTGCTGCTGCAGGAGTGCACAGAGTCGAGAGATTTCAACACTCAGAAGAGGTTGAAGGATTGCCGCAAGGAGTGCGTGAAAGAAGTTTCCAAAAAAATATTGAAGTTGTGGAAAATCTCAGGAGGAGTAGGCCTTGAATCCACTGAAGGATAAGCACAAGGAACCTGCCATTGAAAGTTTGAGGGAAGCATCGCAAGTTGGCGAGCAAGTGAACGAATCTCGTGGAGAGACCCTTCGTCATTTCGTGGATTTCACAAGGAAGAACAAATGGTTGGAGTCCTCTGAGGAGACCTTGCGAAGTTCCGAGGGTCGTTAGATCTTGCAGAAGTGCAGGGAAGTTATCAGTGCAGGCGTGGGAAGTATTCAAGCTCAGGAGGGGCAGAGCCATCGATCCGAGTCGCAGGGACTGTCGGATCTACACGTGAGATCGTGTATCAGGGATTCGCAAGTCGAAGTTCCAAATTTGTGAAACAAGAATTGCGATATCGCGAGTAGCGATATCCCGACGAGCCCAGAACCGTTCATTTTGGAGGACCCGTGTCAGGAGATCCAAGGAAGTCGAGTTTCAGAGAATCAGGGTTTTCAAGAACCAAGTATTTGTGCAACTCAAAGTCGCGAAATGCAATATTTCGACGGGAGAGTCGTGTGGGGCCACAAGAGGTGTTAGTGGAGGACAGGTGGCATAACATATCGGGGATCGAGGAAAGGGAGGTCCCAAATCCATTGACATCTGGATTCGCGATCCTACGAATCTCGAAATCCCGATAGAAGCAACGGGAGGCGRAAGAGTCAGTTCGCACGTGTGCATTGGAGGTTTGTTGCATCGGGTATCGGGAGTCGGCAAATCATAGTGCTCGATATCGCRAGTAGCGATATCCCAATAAGGGAAATCTCGACAAAGCAGAAGTCCCGATAAGGTGAGAGAAAGTCAGCGTTGACTGACCATTGGGTCTCGGAGATTCGAGAGCCCAGTGATCGACAGCGAACTCATGAAGCCGCGAGTTTCGATTCCCCGATAAGTCAAGGAAAGGGKATTKTGTGAAGAGAACTGTGGGTGTAGATTTCCYGATAGGGAAATAGAGGAACCTTAGAGTTCTTCGGGCCAAGAAGAAGAAGATCGTGAGAGAGTGGACGTGCCCGAGGGTGGAGCTCCGTCAATCTCCCACGTCTGTCTTGGAAKAACTTTGCCATCTGATCCTAAATCTAAGATGACATTGTCCATGCCATATGCTCATATCTACACACTTAATCTAAACTCTATGTTTKTCCTCTTCTTGTGCAAGACTTGGTTCACTGCTTTCTACGTCGTAGGTATTTCTTTGTCTTGTGTACATTATTAAATCATTTCACGCTGTAATATTATATAAGTTAACAATTTCCTTTCTCACGAGCTCCACATATCTTCTCTCTTCCATAAGGTCTAATGATGCAATGACCTTTAAGCCTCCTCCTTCAAAAATAATCTCTCTTTTCTTCAAGTTAATAATCCATTGATTGTCGAAGGCCCATTCCAGTCCAAGAAAAGCTGGATACGACTGACTATTATCCATGATCTCAATAACTTCAAATTCAGCTATACTTTGCAATCCATCTATATTAATAGGTACTCCTGACCAATATCTTGATCAATATTATCTTATGTTGGTTAGCCAACCTCAACTGAAAAGTTGACCAAACTAGCTTTGATTTCCCCATCATCTCCCATGTCTATCTTGGAAGAACATTGCCATCTGATCCTAAATCTAAGATGACATTGTCCATGCCATATGCTCATATCTACGCACTTAATCTGAACTCTATGTTTGTCCTCTTCTTGTGAAAGACTTGGTTCACTGCTTTCTGCATCATAAGTACTTCTTTGTCTTGTGTACATTATTAAATCATTTCGCGCTGTAATATTATATAAGTTAACAATTTCAATTCTCACAAGCTCCACATATCTTCTCACCTCCATAAGGTCTAATGACGCAGTGACCTTTAAGCCTCCTCCTTCAAAAATAATCTCTCTTTTCTTCAAGTTAATAATCCATTGATTGTCGAAGGCCCAATCTAGTCCAAGAAAAGTTGGATACGACTAACTATTATCCGTGATCTCAATAACCTCAAATTCAGCTATACTTTGCAATCCATCTATATTAATAGGTACTCCTGACCAATATCTTGATCGATATTATCTTATGTTGGTTAGCCAACCTCATCTGAAAAGTTGACCAAACTAGCTTCGATTTCCCCATCATCTCCCACGTCTATCTTGAAAGAACATTGCCATCTGATCCTAAATCTAAGATGACATTGTCCATGCCATATGCTCATATCTACACACTTAATTTGAACTCTATGTTTGTCCTCTTCTTGTGCAAGACTTGGTTCACTTCTTTCTGCGTCGTAGGTACTTCTTTGTATTGTGTACATTATTAAATCATTTGGCACAGTGTATTCAATGTTGTTTCATCCTGCATCAACTCTAAACAACTCTTTAGAAATTCTTTCAAAGTATTTACCTTTTCGACTAGCCTTTCTGGAATAGTGTGATCATAAACTGACAACATATCATATGTCTTTGACGTTGATTCTATATAGTCCGGTACTAGTATCTCCTTCCTCCCTTGCTAATAGGTTTCTTTTTCTTTTTGTGGATTGAATGTTGGCATGGGCTCAGCTGCTTTCCTTATCCATTTTTCAAATCTCTTTTCCTTCTCCATCGCATCTGGTTCGGTTCTCGTTATGTCGCCCATAACAAATTCTACTCTGGATTGATTGTCACGTTCCTTAGCAGCTATCATCTGCAGGTTCTGGTTATGATTCTGATGTTGGTTTTGATGCTAGTTCTGGTTCCCTCTCACCTGCCACTTCACTATTAGTTGAGGACAATATTTTGTTGCATGATTCAATGATTTGCAATACATGCACGTCGTGCAAGCATTCAGGAAATATCTTTCTAAATGTCCCACTTGATTGCATTTATAACAAAGTATCAGTCCTCTGCCTCCTTGACTAAATCCTCCATGTCCTCGGCCTCTTTAGAATTCTCCATGTCCACCCTTGTTAAATCCTCTCAGAGTGATGTACTATGGAACTACTCCTTCTGTTGTGATACTTTCTTCTTGAATTATGTACGCATCTAAAGTGCACTCTCTCATTAAGTCGAATGCATGACAGTATTTCACATCGTGTCCTACTGATTTGAAAAAAATATAGAATAACTGCTTGGTTGTACTCTGGTACTTCTGCAGTAAGGGACAAGCAATCAAATGATCTCCCCATGTCTTACATATCTCGCAATACCCTACTGCTACTACCAATGGATTTGATGCTCCTGTGGCCATATACTATGTGAATGTTGGGCATTCTTCCTTTCGATGGCCTTTTGTCTTACATGTTATACACCAAACATGTTCACACTTTTCCTTTTCCTTAGTTATCTATGTTAATTGAATTCTCAACGTAGCCAACTGTGACTGTACCTGTGTCATACCTGCTCCATCTCCTATAGGAGATGCTTCCAATTTCATTGTGATTTCCAACACTTATGTATGTGACATGTCATTATGCTATGTTAATGTACATTGAATATGCTATGTTAATGTACATTGAATGTGCGACAATAGACCTACAATAAACCATTCTCGATGCTGCTTGTCGGGAATTTGAAAGATTAATCGACCCATCACATATTTGAATCTTTGGTCGTAATCCCACATTGTCTCATTATGAACTTTCTTAATCTCTTTCAACTCTATAATGTATTGCGATTAATATTTTAGCTTTTGAAATTCCTTCAACAACGGTTGTACAGTCTCTTTCAAAAGTTCTTGACTTTCCGATTGGTGTATTTGTCTAATACTTCATACACCATAGCAGTGCAAGACCTCGAAATGTCGTTTCCAACTACGTGATATTCGTCACCTCGTCTTGGACATTCTTTGCAGTCCATATCATGTCACATATAAACAAGTGTTGCTTAGGGTCCTCCGACCCTGCTCCCTGAAACATGGACATTCTTAGTGTATGATTTATCCCTACCATCGTACTCGGTGTTGTACTTACCATCAGTGATGCTGACTGGCTCTGGTTCGCTATGCTACTTCCACTATTCTATTTATTGCTCTAAATTTCTCCACTCATTATAATTGTTCTTGAACAAGTCTTGGTTCCTACTTCAATTCTCATTGATGCACACAGGATCGTGGGTTCGACGCAGATTCTGATCTCAGATGGAATTCCTTCTTCTAATGGAGAGTATTGAGGATCCCTTTCTTTCCTTTTCCTTTCTCTGTACATTGTGATCTGAATTACCGTGTAGGGGTCACGTTCCTCTAATTCTGTGTGTTTCTCTTCTTTACCAGCCACAGTCTCCTTCTTACTATATCTAAACCTTTTCCCACAATGCACTACTCCAATTTATTTGCCTGAGTCAGTATCCTCTTCTCTCAGAATCCTCATTCCATCCAATCCTTACTCATCCTTCCCACTCTCAGACCATCCTCTGGTCATCCCCCAGTCCTCTATGTGCATGAAGGTGCCTATCAGTCAGACTCCATCTTCATAAAATTCTTATCGCACAACAACATTTTTATCCAAGTAGACAATGTGCTCAAATATATCCCACATGGACCCTTGAAAAGTCCCTCTCTGAGACACTATAAGACTGGGTACGATCTACTGCAAACTATGTAATATAACCCCCCAGTATACTATTCAACCAAAAATCAACCACGTGAGAAACCTTCTTACTTATTGTATAGAGTTATCTGATTAGTTGAGGAGTCTAGTTTCTCGTAGCTTTAGCTCTATATCTCCCAAAATTATCCACTATCCTTTCTAACCATTCAGTCAAAATTATTGGAAATTCACCAAAGAATATTTCATGAAGATATGTGAATATATACCTTTGCAACCAATGTTTGCCATCGATCCACAAGTTCCTATTCTATTCTTTGGAAAATTATCGTTGCTTCCTTTCTAGACATTCAACGATATCCTCCTTATTCGGCCTCCAAAACATTCCCCTCAATTACAGTTCCTGGTCCTGACAACATAACCATTTGTTGATGCACAGTGGGAAGACCTGGGGTTAATCATCTACATACCAACAAAACCCTTAGACACTGGCCCTTTTGACATCACCTGCAGAGCAAGTGAAGTCTCGCCCAAGGTATCTAGAGGGGATGCAGGAACCAGGGTTCTACAGTGATGAGGGGAAGTGAGGAATTCTTCATGCTCTTACTACCATTTTCTCATGTGCATGGTTCCCATTAATTAATAGTTACTTAACCTTCAACATATTCCATGCGTGGCATTCTCCCACTTAACATTCAGTCAATTACTAGATACTCCAGTGCAGGACATTATAACATCATATATGAAGAATACATTCAACATATATCATCATTGGACCATAACATCAAACATCATAAAATGAAAAGACAACACATCACAAAACACAGGTTTAACGTGGTTCACCCAACTTGGGCTACGTCCACAACGACTGGCTTCTTTTATTAGTCATTTATAATTCTCTTACAGCTGTGCACTATGCTAAAAAATATACAATAGTAACATTACCCAAACCTGCCTGGTCATTCTTCCCCAGTGCGAGTTTCACTCCTCAGTCATACCTCAAACTTCTTCCTTCGCTCAACTCAACTTACCCAACAAACATTAAGAAATTCTCCTATGTTTAACCCCTCTACCCAAAAACCCTTTACATATTTATACATCAAAATAGGCTAAGCCCGTTACAAAGTGGAAAAAGTGTCCCCAAAATCCTAACAGTCTATAACCGTTTTCCACCCTTTTTTGCTCTGTTGTGCATCATTATGTCACGCACTTTGACTCCTTAAAGTCCACTCCCATCACGTGCTCTGGTCCATTTCCTAACTTCATTTTATTATTTGAATTCTTCTAGTGCAAATCCCAAAACTTAACCAAAATTCCTATCCAACACTTGGTTCATGAGTGATTTGATGCTTGGTTAAGGGTACTTGTTTTGAGGTCAAATTTATGGAGCATATTTGAAGAAGTCTTTTGAATAGTGAAGTGGCAAGTTAAGAAGCAGGAAGAAGATTAGAGGAAGAGGATTTGAAGACAGAGTGAAGACTATCATAGTGGCAAGTAGAAGGACTGAATTGATTAAGGCAGAGCAGTAAAGAATATTGTAGCTTATGACGAGGACTGAGTGTTGTGACAACATGTTGATACTCTTATTCATATCAGGGTGGTAGGGTGGTGCTCGGGAGAACCAAAGTCCTCTACAGGTTGGTGCCTGCAAATAAGGGGGTTGGTGCCTCCTTCCATTCAGTGCTGGTGAATTAGGGAGTTGGAGCTTCCTTCAGTTTGGTGCCTGTAAATGAGGGGGTTGGCGCCTCCTTCTAGTTGGGATGGAGAATATTGGAAGTTGGTGCTTCCTATGAATGTAATCTTGACATGATATAAGAAAATCATTATGTGGTTTTCTGTTTCCACGTAAAAATCATTGTGTTCTATGTATGGTTTTATGTAATGAGGAATGACATTATTAATGGTTAATGTTTACATGATGTGCTTAAGATTAAAAATGGTAAAAATTGCTCAATATTGATTCACCCTCCCTCTCAGTATTGGTGAATGTTCCAACATTTAGACCAACAAGAATGTAGTTGGAATTCCTTGAAAATTCAAAAAATTGTCGTAAGTATAATTTTCCAAACTCATAACTCATAGGAAAGTCTAAAATACAGTAAAATAAAATAACACAAAGCCACATAGAGGACAATGAACTGAAAATTGTCGTGTTTTAAAAGTATACAATTTAATAAATAATATGAAACCTACAGCAAAACAAAGATTGGGAACTTGGGAAGGGTTGTCTTGACAAAATAAATTGACTTATAGAGTGTAGTAATATATTCCCCTAGTCACAATGCTCATTGTTGGGGATCAGACTCAAGAGAATTCACAATTTGATCCTCAATCTTTGTGGCCTCAATAAATAGAATATACATGCATGCATGAGCTCCATAAAAATATGATTGTATTGTAGAAAAAACATAACGATTCTTCCTTTGAATTGACTCGGCACATGAAAAATGTTAACATTCTTTTTTTATTATTGCTAAGATATAGGGGATAAAGACTAATAAAAGAAAAAAACTTATAAAAACAATAAAAGAATAAAAGGTAGAGCATATTAAGGAAATTTTCCAAACCATAAAAACAATGAAAAGAAGAACATATTAAGAAATTTTGCCTTTCCCTTCAATTGAAAAAATATGAAATAATTTTCATTTCAAATTTGACAAGTGATTTTTTATTTTAATTTTCATTTACATGGGAAATAATTTTAAGTCCTTCTATGAAGGGATAGAGGGATCTTGAAGAGAAATGAAAAGCTCAATTTTGATCCTTGATTGACATTTATTCCAAGGATAATGTAAAAATAATGATTAATATAAGTTTATATGTTTAGAAAACTAAAGGATGGAGTGGAATATGTGAAGGCCGTGATAGTTGAACTAGTTAAGGTTGGGAATGCCATCGAAGTTAGTAATGATTCTAGAACTCATAGATGTTGAAAGAAGTTATTTTCTTGGAATTGTACTTAGAAGTTCCATCAAAGTATGTTGGACACATTGTCATCGATTTATTGTCATTGATGTCAACAACCGATGTCATTATGTTGTAATGATGAGTTGGTATGAACAAAGTGCAGAAGAATCTACCTATAGATTAGGAGAGGTAGCGTGCAAAAAATGCATGTACAGAAGGACTAACAAAGTACAAGGAATTAAAGAGATCAGGAGGGTTAACGATTGAAGATCAATGCATAAATAAACACAGAAAAAAATTATTAAAAAGATCAGGAGAGGTAGCATGCAAAGAATCCATGTACAGAAGAAGTAACAAAGCACAAGGAATTAAGATCTCAGGAGATTTAATGACTGAAGATCAGAGAATAAAAGAATGCACAAAATGTTATTAAAATATTGGGAGAAATAACGATGAACAGATCAGAAGAGATGATGCACATGATCCGTTCATTCTTATTTCGGGACAATCCATGATCGTTAGATCGAGGTGAAGTCAGAGGTTGGGAAGGATTAAAATGTCAACCGTCATATCTGAAGCAGGATCTTTGGATGGTTTCCTAGCCGTTAGATCAAGATTTGATCTAGTGTTAAGTAAATGTCGTTGATTTGGAACCATTAGATCAACCGCAGTCAACTCCAGCGTTGACTACTCCGAAGAAAAGAAGCCCAGAATGGGTAAGATTACCCGAAGGTCGAAGTCCCAAAGTGGACATGAGTCATCTAATCCAAGGAACACTTCGGATAATATACCGACTATTGGATGCAATAAAGTGGAAGAATAGGATAAGCAAAGATGAAGGTCGAATCCCCAAAGTCCCAAAGTAAACAAGGACCGTCGACCCAACCTTTGATTAAGTCATAGTCATTGATCAAGTATAGTGGAAAGATAGAGTAAGCATAAATCACAAAGTAACACTAACCGTTGATCTACTTCGGTAGAATTCTCAACCGATGATCAAGCATAGTGGAAGGATAACGTAAGTGGAGGTGTTAACCGATAGCAAGCGGTCATCACTACTTTATGAATTTTTCCATAGGTAATCACTCCAGAGTTCAGGAGCCATGAATAGTTGAAGTTTCAGAGTGAATGAGAACTGTTCATCTCAACTCTTGATTAAGTCATAATCGTCAATTGTGATTGAAGCCTCTAGATAAGTAAGGATCGTCTGTTCACGGAAGATTAAATATGAAACGCCCGATCTACTAGTGAAAATTTGTATACTCACTTCGATGAAATATGCTTTGGGAGATTTGAAAGGTTGCAAAGGCCTGAAGTCCCGAAGGACGAAGTACTGGAGAACACAGTCCCAACACTGGACATATGGAGGATAAAAAGAAAAGGGCAAAAGAAGAGGCAGTGCTTAAATTAATAAGCTCATAGTTTTGTGCATATGGTCACATGTAAATGGTTTGAAGGAAGCGCCTCTGCAGAACTTGATTTCTGTAATATTTGCAGAGACATGGAATCAAGTTAAAAAGAAATCGATCCATACCAGTGATTGATTTACGAAAAACACTCTCACTAAGTTAAAAGAATTAAGAATAATGTTTGAATAATAATAGTGATTATTGTTAATGTTAAAATGAAGAGGTGTGATGGTCCAAACAAAGGGACACAATGTTTCATAGCTCACACCAGTTGGAAGATTATATAAATGAGAAAGAGTGGTGAGAAGAAAGTGTCTCTGAAGTCAAGATGAGAAGATCAAAACAAAAACAGAGTCCAAGAAGAAGAACAAATGTTTCTTATGAAGTGAGGGTGGAAGGGAGGAGCATGGAAGGATTCATATTCTTACTAAGCAATTTGTAAAACTAAGGGAGTTGGTGCTTCCTAGGGTTTCTTCCCTAAGGATAAGGGAGTTGGTGCTTCCTAGGGTTGCTTCCCTAAGGATAAGGGAGTTGGTGCTTCCTAGGGTTGGTGTCCTGAAGAAAGGGATTTGTTTCTCCTAGAGTTGGTTCTCTAAAAAGGATTGGTGTCCTTCACTATTCTTTATAAAACTTTGTAATTCCTGTTAAATATATTTATATAATTGATTTTTCATACAATTCATTGTTGATTTATTGTGGTAATCAATAAAATATAAAAAGTAATTGCTAACTGTGAAAAAGGGGTAATAATGATTCACCCCCCCCTCTCAGTATTCCAACAATTGGTATCAGAGTAGGTGCCTTCAACACAGTCTAACAACTGGAAGGTAGATCCTAATGATGGATCAACAAGAGGGAATTTCTAACAACAAAGCACCATTGTTCAATGGAGGAGGCTATGCTCTATGGAAAATAAGAATGAAAAACTTCTTGTTGGCTCTTGGTTTTGATATCTGGAAATTTGTTGTAGATGGTTACATTGCACCAACTGCTCTACCCATAGACATTGTAGGAAAAAAAATCTGCAATGACAACTCAAGAGCATTTAATGGAATTCTAGGAGGGTTGACTAATTCTATATGTGTGAAGGTTATGCATTGTAAATCAGCCAAAGAAATCCGGGACAAGTTGGAGGTTGTATATGAAGGAGATAAAAAATTCAAGGAAGCCAAACTACAGACCTATAGAACTTAGTTTGAAAATATGAAAATGAAAGAAGAAGGAAATATTGTTGAGTACCTTCATAAGGTAGATGAATTGGTTAATTCAATTAGAGCAACAGGAGAAGAAATTATAGATAAACCTATTGTGAAAAAAATACTAAGGTCATTACCTATGAGATATGATGCAAATATTTCTACAATTGAAGATAGATATGATCTAAACACACTCACAATTGATCAACTTCATGGAATTTTTACAGCATATGAAATGAGAACAGAGAATGATAAATCAGCAAAAGATGAAACTGCCTTTAAACCATCTAAAACAAAGATGAGGTAGGAGAAAAAGACCAATGATGAGTTATCAGATATATTAGATGTAGAAGAGGCCAACTTTATAAAGAAACTCCATAAAGGATTTGGAAAATATAAAGGAAAGTTACCTTTCAAATGTTTCAACTATGGCAAAATTGGACACTTTGCTAACAAATGTCCCTATCCCAAGCAGGAGGAAAATGATGAAGAAGTTCACAACCAGAAAAACTAATACAAGAAGAAATTTTATAAGAAAAAGAAAAACTTCTACCCTAAATAAGACATCAACTCTTCATACATAAGTGAAGATGAAGATTAAAAGCTTCTATTTATGGGAATGAACACTCAAAATAATGATGTAGATGATGAAGACAATTCTGAAATTGAAGCAGAAGTGAACCTAGAAACATAACTGATTAGTTCTTTGGAGGAACTAAGAAAGTACAAAAGGAAGAACAAACTACTTAGGGAACAACTTCAAGAATTTGAAGAATCACATCAAGCAAAAGAAATAGATGCATTAAGAACTGTCAAAGAATTAGAGCAGATCATCAATGATTTAAAATACTAGCTCCTAGAAGCTAATAAAATTGAAGAAGTTATTTTAAAACAACTTAGTGATAAAAAACAAGCATGTGAGAAATTAGAAGCTGAGATTAAGCTGCTAAAAAGTGAACTTGAGAAAGAAAAGAAGAGATCAAAATTTGGAAATAGTTCAAAGATCTTGGATGAAATTATCAGTAGTCAAAGATCACCAAATAACAAGACTGGTTTGGGATACACCCAAGACTCAACTTCCACATCACAAGGATCTGTCAAAAGGCCAATTAGTTATGCAGATGCTCTAAAGGGCTCCTTAAGCAGAGAAAATAATAAGGCAAATATGATACCATTGAACACTGTTCCACATAAACATAAATCAACATTCCCTACTAAAGTAAAAACTGACAAGAAGAAAACAATCACCAGAAGGAGTACCCTTAAACATCTATTTATTGGATAATGTTACTCTTGCAATAATTTTGGACATAAGGCAATACACTGCAAAGCGTATGGACAATACAATCATAGAAATATCCAAATATATAAGAACAATAAGTACATGACAGGGAAGAGAAACTATAACTCATTTTCTCCTTTGCAAAACTTCAATATTGAATGTAAAAAATGAAACAACTATGGTCATAAAACCAGAGAATGTAGATTGCCAATGCAATCCCTAAAAATAGGAAACCCTAACAAACAAAATAAGAAGACATGGAAAATAAAATCTGAAGTATCAAACAAGAAAGATGATGAAAATATTGCTCCTAAAATTGATGAAGTTAATAATAGGAGATTGGTGGGTAAAACTTATAATAAGGAATATAATAATCAAAGCTATGCATATAAAGTAGATCAAACTCAAGACATGAAAACTCCTAAAGAAAAAACTGACACAATTCCAAAACTTGATAATGTCATACAAGAAGATTATCCATTACCCAACAAATGGAAATTAATAAAGGAATATTCTCAAAATAAGGATAAAGAAGCTTCTGGTGCACATAATAGTGAAAATGATGATGAATCTTCAACAATAGAAAAACCAGAATAATTGAGTGATGATTATCTCAGAAAATTTTCAATCCTATTTAAATGATCCATTGAAACTCCTTCTCAAAGAAAAATTAAAAACAAAGAAGGGAAGGAGAAATTAGGGATGACTTAAAAATCATTCATGTTGATGCTCCTATGAGCATTGAAGCACATAAAAATGAATAGGATCATCAAAAGCATAATGGTTTGATGATACAACTATGATGATATAACTCTATGCAGGATCTGACATAGTTTATTGCAGGTCTTCATCTTCCCAAGAACAATGCAGGTTATGTATTGGTCTCATAATGGTTATAAGTGGACAAACCCTAAATGGAAGTTACTATGTGAGAAAGAAATGGAATGAATGGAAAATTATGCAGTAGTGAGGTGATGATGAAGATAGACTGAGTACAAGTATGAAAATGAAAAGACTGGAAACTGAAATTTTAGAGACAATGGTTGTGACAGAGAAAATCTGAAAGATGTATTGGTTGGTCAATGTGTGCCTGAGTTGGTTGGATAAATAGATCAATTCTAGTTGAATAAATTACATTATATCAGCAAGCCAAGTCATGTGGAAAGCAAAGTATAAAGTCTCTCGAATGAATTTAAGAGCGTACAGTAAAGAAGCATCTTGGATAAATATGGATACATCTAGTTAGAGATCAATGAGAAGCCATGGACAAGTCGAAAGGTCATTTGAAAAGTATAAGATTCAGTTGTACAGTGTTCAAGTAGGACAACAGTATCCACAGTGGAAACAGTAGGATGTATATAGTGGTATACATGGCATCCTATAGAGATGACATGGGAAGAGATCTTGTCAAGAATAAATACCCCTTTAGAAACAAAGGGGAAGAGAAGTTAGAAGCAGAGAGAGAAGATTGACAGGGGGAGTCATTAAGTTAAAACGGGCAGAGCATGATTGTAGGGGGAGTTACCTGAGCTTATATTGTGGTCAGAAGCATATAGACAGACATATCATAACAAGAGAAACCCCTTGCCATTGATGTAAAAGGGGGAGAATAACTTCAAAGGAGAGAAGCATCATCACAGGTGGAGTTTGTGTATGAAGTTAGTGTGTTGGCCTCAATGACAAAGGGGGAGATTGTTGGACATATTGTCATTGATGTCAACAGCCGATGTCATTATGTTATAATGATGAGTTTGTATGAACAAAGTGCAGAAGAATCTACCTATAGATTAGGAGAGGTAGCGTGCAGAAAATCCATGTACAGAAAGACTAACAAAGTACAAGGAATTCCATTCCTTGTACTTTGTTAGTCTACGGCTCTCGTGCATTCAGAGTTTCAAAGTTGCACAATGCTTAACGACTAGACAGAATCCCTGAAGTGCGTAAGTGCATAAGCATGCGACACTCATCCACTGAGGACACATCGAACTTATCCGTCGAGGACACATGGAATTCGTTTTAGGCCACCACACCACTCGAGACCCGTACTACTCCAGGAGTTAAAAAAACTCTGCATGCAGAAACTCCCGCACCCCGAAGTGTCGAAGACACTTGGCACTCATCATTTCAGACGCATGGTGCTCATCTGTCAGAGACACGTGGAATCCATCTGGAGCTGGCACATGGCATTCTTTTCAAGCACCTTGGGGCACGCCATCTACTTGATTTCATATGACACGTGTCACTCTCCTTCTGAGACACGTCACTTCAGGCCCGTACTATTTCATAATATTTTCATGCTTCACAGTCCAAATCTCCCAAACGCCAAATTTGGCACCATCTCTAAACATGGTTAAAAGGATTTTGGAGTTGGCAGATGAATAAAATTTAGCAGGAGCATTAAAATATCAGGGTTATCCAGATAGTAGATTGCAACAAGATCAACGACCACACTTCATTGCGGGGACAGAAAATGCTCGAACGTTAACATCCTAGAGAGGTCCCACAATAGAAACCATGGTATTGCTAGAGAGGTATGTGGTAGTTGGTGGTGGATTGTAGGAGTCAGAGCGGTGTGGATCCAAACCGCCCTTGACAACTTCCATAATCACGTGCTTATATCACGTCTAGGGTCCAATCCGAGAACAATGCATGGAAACAAACTGGGCATTAAGCCAAATCATCAAAGGAAAGTCACGAGGAGAAGCAGAACACTAGTAGATCGCGACCAGTCCATCACACAAAAAACATGAATGTCGAAGACTCCAGGAAAAACACCAAAAGACCTACCTCTTCCTCAAATAGATAATGTGAAGAAGCTGCAAAATACAACCAGTTATCCTCCAGTGGCCTCAAACAATGCACATGCATGCCAGTGCTCATTGCATAAATCATTTATGTTGCTCCTAGTATTTTTCTGCCAATTCTAGTTCATTCTAGTGCATGCACCAGTCTAGTTTGATCACTAGTGGCAGTTTTTAATTATTCAGTTCAATACTCTTTTTAGTTTAAAGCACAATAAGTGGTCTTCTATGTGTGATAAGAACCACTCTTTTTTATTAAGTCAAGTGTGAAGTATACATTGTTGTACTCCAGCAATGTTTTAGTCAAGTTAATAAGTTGTTCTACAATTGTTAATGTAGAGTTAAGTCTCAGTCCCAGATGGACGAGATCCTCTGCAACTCTGATAAATATGTAGTTTTTGTATGTTTTGAGGGTTGAGTTTTTGGAGAAGGATAGAAGCAGCAGAAGGGTTGGACCTACACAGTTGACTATAAAGTTCTCTACCTAGTGAATATATTTTGATGACAGTTGTGTTCTCTTATTCAAATCTTTATGTGTTTATTCTTGTCTTGAATGCAAATTCTGTGATGTGTGCAAGGTACATTTCCTTATTCTTTCAGCCATTGTTTTAGTTCATCCTTTGTTGATTCTGCAACCTGTTATACAACTATTGTTTAATGAAAGATCTACTATTTGGAAACCTGTTGAATGATTTGCATCTAGATATTTGTCTAAGTATTAATATATTATTTTAAGTCTCTATTCTCACATAGCAAGTGATTCATTGCATTGTTTGTTGTTGTTTCTTGTGTTTGTCTTTTCATATCCCCAACTGTCTATTAATATCCATACCATTAGCAAAGGAGAACCTACTTTTACACTATGTAGCATGTCCGACCAGAGTACCATGTTTGAAGCCTATCCTTAAGCTGACCAACAAAACCAACTTATAAAAAACCAAACCATTCTAAACTTGAGGTGTCCTAGCTTTTCCCCTTAGAAGTGAGGTGCAGACTTTAGGACCAACATCTTCTGGCACCATTATCGGGGAATGGAGTAACAAAATATCTTTCCCTTGGATAACAACACTGAATATCTCTGACCTTTGATGGTGAACAAATATCAGACACATACAGACTGCCATCTTTCACCTGGCGACTCCACTGAGTAGAATTTACGAAAGAAATATTGGTGCCAAGAAAAGGACTCAATAAGTCCAAATATGAACACATCAAAGCCACCAAGGCTCATCCTAACCCTGAGAAGGACACAATGGTCTCTGAGATAGAAAGGAAACTAAGAAAATCCACCATAGCTCAGAGATATACCTCCCCCCTGAAGGGTAAAGTTGTGCCCAAAGAGTCTACTTCTCTTCATCATCAAAAGCAGCTTGAATTTGCCAGCTCTGAGAATCACAATTCCAAGGAACCTCAGACATCTTCAATTCCTGACTCTACTTCATCATCTAGTCCAATATCCACCCCTGTAGCTCCCATAAATCTTTAGAGTCCTATTGCCCAATCCATGGTTGCTAATAGGATGAATGCCATAATTGTTGCCAAATATGCACCCCTAGTTCTTCTTGTAGGTTTACATGCACTCCCAGCCACAGATTACATGAAATATTTACCAAGATATAATGGGGAAGGTGATGTCACTGTTGAGGAACATCTGGTAGCCTTTTACAGCTTTGCATACAACTTTAACATTGACTATGCAGATGTGTAGATGAGTTTTTTTGTGCAGAGTCTGGATGGGGAAGTAAGTAAATGGTTCTGGGGTCTTCCTCCAGCCTCCATCATAGATATTGAGGTGTTAGATGAAGCTTTAATAATGTTAAAGTTTCTTTCTTAATCTGTTATTATTAATCTTGATTATAACAACAACATAATAAGGATCTTACTGAAAGAAACACAATCACAGAGTACACAAGCATTTATCCTGGGAAACCCTCAAGGGGAAGAAAACCTAGCAAACCTTATTCAATATAGATTCAATAACCAAGTACAGTTTCTCTCACAAGAGAGATCTCACCAAACAGAAAATCCACCAGAAACCCTAACCAGAACAGAGTAGCGCACCACTTAGACCAAGATAGTCCTTCACCAATATATCCAAAACCCTTTACTGATATACTCTTCCTTGTAGCTACATCACTTCTCCTTGTAGTTGTGTCACTCTCATACTTGCACACTTGATAGAGAGATCTTGATGAGTGTGTGTACAAATGAGGTGCTAGGCCTCTTATAAATACAAGTTGTGCCCCCCCAATAATTAGGTCCAGGCCGACCTATCCACTTTATCTTTATAATTTACATTTGACTTGTCTAGGCACAATAGGGCCGACTTGTCAATATAATATATATATTTTATCTTTTACTTTATCCACAAAAGGGGATAAGAATATTCTTTGCAGTTACACAATATTTCAACACTCCCTCTTAACAAGAAGGATATTCTTTATCTTTTGACAGGTCATCTGATGTCATCATCAACTGAACAATATCATCTGGGCAATATCATCAATTGGATAATCATCATCAACTGGACAACAGCATCAATTGGATAACATCATCAATTGGAAACATCATCAACTAGGTAACATCATCAACTGGGCAACATCATCAAGGAGGCATCAATAAAATTCCACTTGGTCATCTGGCATCACGATCACTGACTGGTTCTCCATGAATCCATATTAAATAAGTTTTGTTCTCTTTATCTTCACGGAGAAGATACTCTTTCTTTATTTCATCTTCATGCAAAAAATACTCTTTCTTATCTTCACACAGAATATATTCTATGAGTTTTGTCATTCCTTTTATGTTCTCCCTTCTCTTGTAGTCATATATCTAACCCATCCACTGGGGAGGACTACTACCATAGCTTCACTCTAGTCATCCCACATGAACTAGAGAAGCTAAGATACTAACCTGGGCAAGACTAGACTCCCTTTCCATGATCCACACAGGATCACGACACAAACCTCAAGAGCCAACTAACCATTCCACATGGTCAAGGTTTGTGTTCCAGGCTACTCAATCCTTGGCCAGAGGAGAGTATCTACCCACTGCCCCTTGGAGAAACATCCAAACTCCTCTCTACGAGGGTGGTCACACCCCTCTCTACGAAGGTATTCTAGCATGACCCTAGAGTATCCAAAACTCAACACTTGGACAAAGGCCAACCTTGGAAAATTTCTCATTCCCCTTCTCTACGAAGGTATCTTATCTTTCTCCTTCTCTATGAAGGTCTCTTCTCTTTCTCCTTCTCTACAAAGGTCTCTTCCTTCTCTATGAAGCACTACCTGTGGGATTTCTCATTCCTTCTATACGAAGGTCTCTTCCTTCTCTACGAAGGTCTAGCTATGGGATCTGAAAAAATCTCTTGTGGTCCAAAATCTTTCCATGGTATAATACCATGCTACCCATCTGTTGGGCACCATTCATCTACTGGATAACTTTCATCTTGATCAAAATATCTTGTTACTCGTCCACTAAGTAAACTATTTCGTGGACCATTTCTTTCCTAACTGCACCAAATCACGATCATCCATTTCGAACTTGAAGACATAGCTCCCTATTGCACCAAACTACGAGCTTCTTTAACTGTGTAACACCTGATACTCATCATCCTTGAAGTTATCTTCTGTAATATCTTGGGTGCCTTCTTGAGTTTGAACATTTCTTTCTTTCTGACTTCATACTGGATCAACCTGCTCCCTCTGCATCTATAAGAATGGTACTGGAGCAATCTGTAGTTACTTGCTTCTCATCAACTATATCTGAGTATCCATCTTTCTCTTCATCTTGAACATTTTTGTTTTGCATATTTAGGAGCCTCCTGCTCTTGTATAAATACTGGATATTGTCTGATCTTTACTGATTGTCACCATATCATAAGTCCTTCTCATGTCGTCTAACTTCTGCAAGTCAAGGCATAAGTTCTTTCTTTCGAGACCTGTAAACTTACTTATAATATGCTTTCTGAGATATGTCACTTAGCCAATCAATTAGTAACAATAAGCAGTAATTAAATAAAACTATATCATGATTTCTATCAGAGTAGTACACATCTTTTCTTAAGCAAAACTTGTTCAACCATGTACACATCTGAAACCCTGATCATGAATAAGACTTTTGAATTCTTTTTCACTCTAGATATGAAATTACCAAATTTTCCCTTACTGTCATAGCTAAACACATACCTTTGTCACTCTCATGAGTGATCATATCTTAAATAAATATTTTATCTCTTTCTTTATCCTCTTCTTTGATAAGTCTGCATAGACACTGAAATAAAACGAGGTTAATTAACATTCTCACAAAAATCGAACTTGTAATGATAAAGTATTAAAGTAAACAAGATACTAAAAATGAACATGAATACTTATCTTTTGTTTTTGTGTGGGGAGGCTCCACGAACTCCACCATTTGCTATCTTTCTTCAAATCAACTATCTTCAACTTAAAGTACATAATTCTCAATTTTTACTAAATCTTTCTTTGAGGGAGAAGATTCCTCTTGCTTTGCCACATGGGCTTGATGCTTTCTTTTCCCTTTTCCTTGAGGACAGTCATAGGAAAAGTGTCCAAACTTTTGACAGTTGTAGCATCTGATCTTTGAAACATCTTTCTTCTTATTTGGAACTCTTACGGAGTTAGCTTCTAGTTGTTCTTTGAATTTTGATATTCTGGGGAAATATTCCTGAATTGTTTCTCCTTTTTGCATCCTTGTATTCTTGAGTTGAGTTCTTAGATTCATCTTTCGATTGATTTTCCTTCCTTCATATAATTAGGTTAAGGCATCAAACATTTATTTTGGAGTCTTCTTTGAGGCCACTTGGGGAATCAAGTGATCTTTGATAGAATCTGCAATGATTCTTTTGGCCCTAGCTGTGTCTTTTTGGTGTCGTGCTTTAGTTGCAGCATTGGCGGGTTATGGTACATTCTCTTTAATGAATCTTTCTAGGTCATTCTCTTCAAGAATGAGTGCAATCCTATACTTCTAGGCACAAAAGTTTTCCACACCTTCTAGCTTGTCAACAAGATTAGTKCTTGCAGACATCTTTTACTTGGAGCTATGAAAATGACCAAAAAMTGAAAATGCTCAGAATTGTATTTTGAGCTTACCGGGAGGTGCGCTTGGATGAGGCAAGTAGCMTGGTGTGGTTAGATTTTAGAAAATCCAAATTTTTCCCCTTCAAACTTGACCAACGGATTTCTAGACTGGTGCTTCTAGTTTTCTGGTACTTCTGGTTTTTTGGTTTTCTRGTACTTCTGGTTTCCTGATACTTCTAGTTTTCTGGTACTTTTGGTTTTCTGGTACTTCTGGTTTTTTGGTACTGGTGAAAACTAGGGTTTCACTTTCCGGGAGTTCTATCCACTGAAAAGGTGCGCTGAAGGTGCAAATGAGTTCCTTAGGCTAGGGCGCACTTTTCTAGATGATMTTTGGGCTGAAATTCCTCTTTAATAAAAATCCCTAATTTTCTTGTACGACAACAGTGACGTTTTTCTTTTTCCTTGAAATATGCTCTCTTCAACTTAGCTATGATACCATGTTAAAGTTTCTTGCTTAATCTGTTATTATTAATCTTGATTATAACAACAACATAATAAGGATCTTACTAAAAGAAACACAATCACAGAGTACAGAATAATTTATCCTGGGAAACCCTCAAGGGGAAGAAAACCCAACAAAACTTCTTTAATATAGATTCAATAACCAAGTACAGTTTCTCTCAAAAGAGAGATCCCACCAAATAGAATATCCACCAGAAACCATAACCATAACAGAGTAGCGCACCACTTAGACCAAGATAGTCCTTCACCAAGATATCCAAAACCCTTTACTGAGATACTCTTCCTTGTAGTTGCGTCACTTCTCCTTGTAGTTGTGTCACTCTCTAAGTGTGCACTTGATAGAGAGATCTTGATGAGTGTGTGTACAAATGAGGTGCTAGATCTCTTATAAATACAATTTGTGCCCCCCCAATAATTAGGTCAGGGCTGACCTGTCCACTTTATCTTTCTAATTTACATTTGACTTTTCTAGGCACAATAGGGTCGACTTGTCAAT
>JASDQU010439098.1:43204-54815 GCA_032191745.1 Picea mariana | reverse complement strand
GTTCGCCTGACATTCTAGTTTTTAACAAATAGGTGGGGTAGGAAAACGAACAGGCGAGGTAGATAAACAGACAGGTGGGTTCTAGTTTCAGATAACACAGCTTGACACTTGGACAATTCTCTATTTAGCTTAGTCAATCACAGGTAGCAAAAGGTGGTCCCGATGCAGCAACCGACGAGTTAAATAAGCGGGGTACCGTAACGAATCTTTCAACGGCCAGTAAATGCTTCCATCAATGTGAATATGTTCATTATGGCGCGGTCTCAACGTCCAAAAGCGGTCCATCAGACCATAAATGTGTTTTCTAACCATTATGGAGCGTCATTCTAACGACTGGGATGCCTCCAATGGTCATATAACTTTGCCATGGCGAAGTCCAATTCTGCACAGTCATGTTGTTCCGGTGAGGTTCAAATCATGCAAACCTACATCTTGCGAGGTTCCAGTCTACGAAGTCTTCCATCTGGTCTCTGCAGCTTCTTGCAGTTTTTCCAACTTAGCTTTCTTTTTATTGAGCTTCCTTGCCTTCTTTCCTATGATCTGAGTCTCTCTAACTGTTTCTGGAATCCTCTTTCCATTCTTATTCTTATCTTCCCCTAGTGTAGTGACTTCGCACTATTGAGGTGCCCTCAAAGGGTCTGAAGTTAATATCCATTTTCTTAACACTTCCTGGGTGGATATACTTCTTTCTAGAATAGATAGGTCGTTCAAGCCTTCTTTCATTCTTTCAACCTTGACAACTAATTCTCTTGCTTTTTGTCCCTCCTGCGTTATTGCTTTGTTTTGTTGCTTCGACTTATCCTCTCGTTCTTCTATTAGTTGGTCTATTTTCTTAGCTATGAAATCCCTTAGTTCTTTCTTTTTCTTTTTTGTAGCTTCTTCCTTTGCTTTCCTTCTAATCCGATCCTTCTGAATCCAAGTCTTACCTAACAATAATGGGAAAGGGGCGTTGTCCCCAACAAACTTAATGACTTCAAATTCTTCTTCAGTGGGTGTTCCTTGAATAATAATAGGTATATTAGTAACTCTTCCACATAAAGTTATCATCTTACCCTTAAACAAGCCTATCCTTCCCAATGAAGGTACCATAGTAGGCTTTCCCAAAATTTCCCAAGTGTCTTCTATCATAATATTCACTTGTGTTTCCTCATCCAAGACACAGTCTATGTCAAAGTCTTCTATTCTTGCACTTATGCGTTGCTTTACTTTTGGGATTTCCGATAAAATGACATCTTTGTGAACATCCATCGTTTCTTTCAATTATAGTAACGTAGTTTGAACTTTCTCTGACCTTTTCTCTTTATGACTTCCTAACATGCTCTTAGTCTCTTGACTTTCTTCACAGATTTCTTGTCTCATGTTCATCCTTTCAACTTTAGCAATCATCCTTGAACAATCCTCAACCTCATGACCAACAATCTTACAACAAAGACAAATAGGACCTGCACCAGGGAATTCCTTAGCAAGATGTCCCAGTGTTCTACAGTTATAACACAAAGTTAATCCTCTTTTTCTTTTAAACGTTCCCCAACCTTTTCTATAATGCGCACTAGGATCATAGTGTTGGTGTAATGTCCCCAAGGACGAGCCTTGTTGTAAATCATGTTTCTGAAATGAATTGTAATTATGTTTTATAGGCTGGTGAGCCAAGTTTATATAAGTTGGTGGGCTTATGTGATTGTTAGGCCAAAGATCCTAAGTGTTGAAGGCCAAGAGCCTGCTTTTGTATATGTAATCATGCAAAACATTGATAAAAATATAAACACCGCTGCGTGCAAACCAACCACAATGAATGAGTGATGGGGGACTAAGATTCCACAGAGTGGGCAAGGGATTAGGGGCTGGAAGGTGGGAAGAGGGGCTAAGTGTTGAGCCTAGGGGCTTAAGTCCTTGGGAATAACATTTTAATATTATTCCCAAAAGACCATGTGAAATATATGTTTTATCCTAAGCTCTTTTGGAATGACAAGTGACTTCCAAATGGGGAGGAACGCATGCTGATGGAATGCATGTAGTTTCATGGGTGACAAGTGTTGACTCAAGTGCATGCATTTAAAAACTGTTGAATTGAGCCATGATGGGGGTTCCTCCTTCATTCCACCGTCGACCGTCTGAACGTGAGTCCTGTCTGACCTCTGCAAGATACCCTCGTGCAATTCTGAAACCGAGGAAAAGGTATGTGTTGATTCCTAAGGAAGCCAGTACATTCCTTGCCTGAACAGTTTGAGCCTGTGTGTGGGATCTCTGTACACCTTGTGCAATCCCAAAACCAAAACCATGAGTCTATTTTGTGATTGTTGAGCCTGTTTGGGAAGCCCGTGTCTGTTTTCCCAGTTGGTTGTTGTGGCCACGCAGTGCTAGACTGCGCGTGGCTTACTGGCCAGTGTGATTTCATGCTTATCCTGTGTGTAACCTCTCTCTAGGTGAGGGAGGTGATTGTTGTTGGAAGAGGCAGGTTGTCAAGCCTGTGAACAACTCTCTCCAGGTGAGAGAGTTTGTTGGGAAGTGGTTTCTTCCAGAGAGTGTCCAGCACCAGCTTCAGGCTCTGAGACTTCATGATCCAGCCTGTTGTCGAGACCCAGAGAGGGAGGTGTGGCACTGATGGACTGTGCTTATGAAGGTGTATACTCCCGGGCGGAACAGGCATGTGAGGAATGAGAGTTCGGGAGTAGTGGGCGTAAGATGGCATCCTGGCAAGAATCCTTCCAGTCATTCTATGTTGTTTTCCCTATAATCCTTACTTTGGGGTGGAACTTAGTCCCAGCTCAGGGGTGACCCACTGCTGAGCTTGATGAGAAACGTGGTCTAAGGCTGGGAGGCTCATGGAAGGCCTGCACGTGGTTGGTGGAATTACCACTGTTTCAAAGATAAGTACCAGGCAATGTTTTAATTATGTTTTGCATGTTTGTGTATTTATATTTATCATGTATTATGTTGTGCATATGAATTAATGTTAATTCCATGGATTATTTATGTCAGCAGTAATTTTGTGCTGACTCTGAGTTTAAATGTGTTTAACCTATTTTAAATGCATGTTATTAATTAAGCATAAAATGATGTTGTTCCGCAAAGTAGCGTCTGCCCGACCAGTGGGTTGGATGACAGTCAGGGGAGCATTACAAAATGGTATCAGAGCCATGGTTTCGATGCTGAGCCTGGATGGGCCAGATAAGTGGTCTTGGACCGAATTTGTTTTGAGAAGAAATTGTGTCGGGGGGGGGGCAATTTCAAACCCCAGAATGTTCTTGAGTGTCAAGGAGTCACTTTACCATGTTACAAAGCTCAGGAGGTTTAGCAGTATTTTAGAATCCACAGCCGGTGTGGTATATGGCCACTGGGAGAGAGAGAGAGTTCAACGCATGAGGTGTTGGAGCCATAGGATCTGTTCGAGAGGAAAGGAGAACCCTCACGACCGTCAGATCTGGAGAATGTGCACATGGCTTAAAACCCTTTGGAGTTGCACAGGAATGTGGAAATTGTGGTATGTGAAATCCCGAAACGATCTACACCATAGATCGTAGGAGAGGAAATTGACCGTTGGATCAAGTAGATTAATAGACCATAATTTCATTAAGCGACGGGAAAATTTGGGCGGCCAGAATTTGTGCACCCAGATCTACGGCCAGGGTTCCATTCTGGACCCCCGTCATCGTTCTACCTTTAATAAGGGTCGGGGGGGGTCTAGAATTGAGCGCACCGGTTTCGACGGCTTAGATTGGGGTGCTCGGATCTACAGACAAGATTGGATTCGGACCCCCTTTGCCTTTCTACCTTTAATAGGTGGGGGGGGGGGGGTCCGAAATGGGCGAATTTGTGTTTGTCCCTTGAAACGCCGAAAGGATCTGCGTTGTAGATCTTAGAGAAGTCTAACTGTTGGATTTCACTTGGAATGGACGTGGACACATGGGTGTGTACCACGTGCCAATGGGTCGAGAAGAAAAGCGAGAGTGGTGGGACACGATGATGTCACCAAGGGTGACGTGGACCCTCATGAATGTGCCACGTAGCACCGTGGTTAAGGGCGATAGTGGTACTGTGGGCCCGGAGGGTAAGGAGATAGAAATTTTGGAAGTCAGGGATTGAAGCGACAAGAGACTTGGAGTCACAGCTTCGTGAAATCCCGGGTACCGAAGACCCGAAAACCGAAGTGTCAAAATCCTAAAATCTCTACCTTGGTTGGCGACAGTTGTGCTATGGGCCCAGGGGGAGAGAGGTTGGAATTTTGGGAGCCAGGATTTGGAGAGGGAAGTAAGTGCGAGAACCTCTGAGGACCAAAACCCTGAAACCCCGAAGTCCCAAAGTCCCGAACTTTTCAAAGACAAAAGAACCGTCGAGGATTTAACTGTTGGATCCTCGTGGACCAAAACCCCGAAACCCGAAAGTGAGTATGAGAGTCTCGTGGACCGAGACCCTGAAACCAGAAGTCTCGAAATTTGCAAAGACAAATAGAGCTCAAAAAACTTAGTGAATTCGAAACGTTTTTCTTATTCACATTGGTTTATGAATGTTGAAGTTTTATTAAGGGTTTAAGGCCTGGAAAACTTCGGTTGACTGCACGTTGTGTGTGCAGAGTTCAACGAGTGTCAAGACAGCTGAGTATAGAAATGGAAGAGGTGCAGATTGCCTCTGAATCAAAGGACAAAAGAGAAGGAAGGGATGTCAACCTGGGAGTTGAAGGATCAAACTCTAATGGGCACGGAAGAGAATTGGATAAGGAAGGACATATGATGAAATTCATTGAAAGATTGTAGAAAGATGCCCAAGCTCGCCGAGGTGATAGCCGAAAGCTCATGAGAGTCAGGGATCAGCAGGGTGAATTCAACTTAAAATGTTGAAGAGCCTGGAAAGAATAGAAAGGAAATTGGAGAACGGGGGTGAATCAAGAAATACAGAGAGTCACAGGACCCCTGAGAGGACAAGAAGATCAAGAAATGTCAGGACCCCTGAGAGGAGAAGAAGATCGAGGAGTGGTAGCAGACATCATCATCGCCCATTCCCTACCCAAAAGCACAAGAGATCTGGGATGGATGAATTGAAAAGGGAGATGAATAAGATTAAGCCTCCTACATTTGATGGAGAACATAATAAGGAGGAAGATGCCAAAACATGGTTGCTTGGCATGAGGAAATATTTCCAACTACAGAATTATTCCTCTCATGCAGAAGAAAGAATTGTGATGTATCAACTAAAAGGAAAATCATCCATGTGGTGGGATCAGTTTGTGCAGGTGCAACACATTATAGAGAAAGATATCACTTGGAAGGAGTTCAAGAGGTATTTCGAGAAGAAATACCTGACTAAAAGATACTATGACAGAAAGATGAAGGAGTTCTTCGAACTCAAGCTAGGCAACATGACCATTGATGAATACGAACGAAGTTTCTTGGCACTACTGAAGTATGTTCCATTCATCAAGGATGAGGCTGTCAAGATTCATAGGTATCTAAGTGGACTGCCACCTGCCATTGGTGACAAGATTCAGTATGATGATCCTAAGACTATGCAAGAAACAATAAGAAGGGATAAATTCTTATATGAACAGCAAAGAGAAAAGCCTACCTTTCGGAAGGCTTGGGATGACCAGAGGAAGTTTAAGAAGGAACAGAGGTAGAAGGGAAACAAACCTCCCTTTTTCAGAAATAGTCCTCAAGGACATCTATCGTTTAGAGAGATGAGAACGGATGAAGTGGGGGAACAAAGGCAGAGACAGACGCCCATTTAGTGTTGGGGTTGTAAAGGGAACCACAAATACAGAGATTTTCCCCATAAAAATGGCAAAGTAAGAACTGTCCATAATGTTCAACAAGCTGAAACAGTGGAGGACATGGGCAATAGAATGCCAAGTATCTATGCGGCCCTGGACAACAAGCAAGATGAATTTCAATCGCACATGATTGAAGTGAAAGGTATGATTAACAACAGACCATTTATTATTTTAATTGATTCAGGGGCTGGCCATAGTTATGTAGATCCTAGGGTGGTGGAAAGTTTTCATTTATCAAGAAGAAAACATGAAAAGTCTTGGTTAGTGCAGTTGGCTACAGGAACCAAGAGGAAAGTCACTGAGTTGGTTAAGTCCTGTCTTGTGGACATGAAAGGATTGATCAATAAGGCTGAAGTAAATATTCTTCCTTTAGGATTTTATGACTGCTTAATTGGGATGGACTGGTTGGACCAGCACCATGCCCTTCTTGACTGTCATAACAAGAAGTTTACATGCTTGGATGAGGAAGGGAATTTGAAAACAGTCCAAGGGATTCCCAGAGTTGTGGTGGTTAGAGAATTCTCAGCAATGCAGTTGAAGAAGTGCTACAGAAAAGGCTGTCAATTATTTGCAGCTCATGTGGAAGAAGCATCCAGAGATGAAGTTCCAAAGATTAGAGACCATGAAGTACTTACAGAGTTTGAAGACATATTTCAGGAGGTCATGGACTACCTCCGAAGAGAGACATCAATTTTTCTATAAATTTGATGCCTGGAGCAGCTCCAGTGTCGAAATCTCTTTATAGAATGAGTACGCCAGAGCTGAAAGAGTTGCAATTGCAGCTTGAAGAGATTCTAAAGAAGGGGTACATTTGCCCCAGCGTGTCACCTTGGGGTGCCCCGGTCCTATTCATGAAGAAGAAGGATGGGATGTTGAGGTTGTGCATTGATTTCAAATATTTGAACAAAGTAACTGTCAAGAACAAGTATCCTCTACCGAGGATTGACGATCTTTTCGATCAGTTGAAAGGTGCAAAAATATTTTCGAAGATAGATCTCATATCGGGATATCACCAGGTAAGAATAAAGGATGAAGACATCAGCAAGACCACCTTTAGAACAAGGTATGGTCATTACGAGTTCACAGTGGTACCGTTTGGGCTGTCAAACACACATGTTGTTTTTATGTGCTTGATGAATGGTGTATTCAGGGACTATCTAGACAAGTTTGTCATAGTCTTCCTGGATGACATTTTGGTGTATTCCAACTCAGAATCAAAGCATGAACAACACCTTAGGATGGTGCTACAAGTGTTGAGAGAACACCAGTTGTATGCCAAGTTGAGCAAATGCTTTTTTTATCAAAGGTAGATCCATTACTTGGGGCACATTATTTCAGAAGAAGGGATCGCTATGGATCCTGAGAAGGTTGAGGCCATCATAGAATGGTCAGCGCCAAGGAATGTGGCAGAATTCATATCTTTTATGGGTCTAGCGGGCTATTACAGAAGGTTTATAGTAGGGTTCTCAAGGATAGCTCACCCTATCACTTCCTTGCAAAGGAAGGAGAAAAAGTTTCAGTGGACTGAAGAGTATGAGAAGAGTTTCCAGCAATTGAAGCAGTTGTTAACCAGCGCTCCAATCTTGAGGATTGTAGATCCAAATATGGATTTCGTGGTGTGCACAGATGCACGTAAGGAAGGGTTGGGAGGAGTTCTCAGCTAGAATGGATTTGTAATCTGTTATGAGTCCAGGAAGCTAAAAGAGCATGAAAAGAATTATGCCACTCATGATTTGGAGTTGACAGCAATCATTCACGCTCTGAGGAAATGGAGACATTACCTCATGGGAAGGAGGTTTGAACTCAGAACAGACCATAACGGTCTAAAATACTTGTTTGATTAGCCAACCTTAAACGCTAGACAAAGTAGGTGGCTGGAATTTCTGTGTGAATACGACTTTGATGTCAAGCATATCAAAGGGAAGGAAAACAAGGTGGTTGATGCACTTAGTAGAAAGGTGCATGAATTACATGCTACAACCATTAGCATGTATAGGACTGATATTAAAGATAGAATTTTGGAAGCTGCAAATGCAGATTTGCAGTACAGAGACTTGGTAGCAAAGCTACAGTAGAGCGAGAGACCACAGAAAGAGGGAAATGACATCTTAGGAGCTGATGGAATACTTCTGTATAAAAACAGAGTGTATATACCCAATGTCCAGGAATTGAAACTTGTGATTCTAAAAGAAATGCATAACGTGACTTATGCTGGACACCCTGGATATCAGAAGACTGTGGCAGTAGTCAAAAGACATTACATTTGGTCGGGTGTGAAGAGAGAGATCGTTGAATACATCGCTGGATGTATGGAGTGCCAGAAAGTTAAAGCTGAGCATAGGCACCCAGCAAGGTTGTTGCAACCTTTTCCCATTCCTGAATGGAATTGGGAAGTGGTGACCATGGATTTTATTACAGGATTGCCCAAAATGAGCAAGCAGCATGATTCGATCATGGTTGTGGTGGACAAGATTACAAAAGCTGCCCATTTTATTCCACTGAAAACCACTCACAAGGCAGCAGATGTTGCTGATATCTTCTTAAAAGAAGTGGCACGCTTGCACGGAATTCCTAAAACGATTGTGTCTGATAGGGACCCGAAATTCACCTCAAATTTCTGGAAAGGACTGTTCAAAGGATTCGAAATGAATCTGAATTTTAGTACAGCGTATCATCCCAAGTCTGATGGACAGACAGAGAGGGTGAACAGAGTAATAGAGGACATGCTGAGAATGTACATGACGGACAAACCATCAAGATGGAAAGACTACCTTCATTTGGTAGAATTTGCCTACAATAATGGATATCATGCATCGTTGAAGATGAGCCCATTTGAAGCACTTTATGGAAGAAAGTGCAACACTCCAGTGAGTTGGGATAATCGAGCTGACAGAGCAGTAATTGGGCCAAAGTTTCTCAAGGATATGGAGGACCAAATGATAAAAATTAAATAGAATTTGAAAGCTGCCTAGGACAGGCAGAAAAATTATGCTGATAAGAATAGAACCCACAGAGAATTCAAAGTGGGTGATCATGTTTTCCTGAAAGTGAAAACTAACAGGAGTTCCCTGAAGCTGGGAAGTTGTGCCAAGTTGGCAGCCAGATTTTGTGGGCCATTTGAAATCCTGGAAAGGATTGGGCCAGTTGCATATAAGCTTGCATTAACTGCATATATGACTATACATAATGTGTTTCATGTTTCATTGTTTAAGAAATATATACCTGATGCTAATCATGTTATCGATTGGAATGTGATTCAGGTGGAACCAGAAGGTGTCCTGCAAGTGCATCATGTGCACATATTGGACAGGAAAAAATAAACAGCTCTGGAATCGAGCTATAGGGATTGTAAAGGTCCAGTGGACCTGGTACGGTCCTGAGGACATGACATGGGAGCATGAATATGTTATGCGGGCAGACTACCCACATCTTTTTGAAAATTTTGAAAAGCTTGCAGATGCAGTGTAAAGTTGCACTGAGGACAGTGTAGAAATAAGGGGAGGGGGATTGTAATGTCCCCAAAGCCGAGCCCTGTTGTAAATCATGTTTCTAAAATGAATTGTAATTATGTTTTATAGGATGGTGAGCCAAGTTTATATAAGTTGGTGGGCTTATGTGATTGTTAGGCCAAAGAGCCTAAGTGTTGAAGGCCAAGAGCCTACTTTTGTATATGTAATCATGCAAAACATTAATAAAAATATAAACACCACTGCGTGCAGACCGACCATGATGAATGAGTGATGGGGGACTAAGCTTCCACAGAGTGGGCAAGGGATTAGGGGCTGGAAGGTGGGAAGAGGGGCTAAGTGTTGAGCCTAGGGGCTTAAGTCCTTGGGAATAATATTTTAATATTATTCCAAAAATACCATCTGAACTATATGTTTTATCCTAAGTTCTTTTGGAATGACAAGTGACTTCCAAATGGGGAGGAATGCATGCTAATGGAATGCATGCAGTTTCATGGGTGACAAGTGTCGACTCAAGTGCATGCAGTTAAAAACTGTTGAATTGAGCCATGATGGGGGTTCCTCCTCCATTCCACCATCGACCGTCTGAACGTGAGTCCCGTCTGACCTCTGCAAGATACCCTAGTGCAATTATAAAACCGGGGAAAAGGTATGTGTTGATTCCTAAGGAATTCAGTACATTCTTTGCCTGAACAGTTTGAACCTGTGTGTGGGATCTATGTACACCTTATGCAATCCCGAAACCAAAACTGTGAGTCTATTTCATGATTATTGAGCCTATTTGGGAAGCCTGTGTCTGTTTTCCCAGTTGGTTGTTGTGGCCATGCAGTGCTGGACTGTGCATGGCTTACTAGCCAGTGTGAGTTTGTGCTTAGCCTGTGTGTAACCTCTCTCCAGGTGAGGGAGGTGATTGTTGTTGGAAGAGGAAGGTTGTCAGGCCTGTGAACAACTCTCTCCAGGTGAGAGAGTTTGCTTGGAAGTGGTTTCTTCCAGAGAGTGTCCAGCACCAGCTTCAGGCTCTGAGACTTCCTGATCCAGCCTGTTGCCGAGACCTAGAGAGGGAGGTGTAGCACCAATGGAATATGCTTGTGAAGGTGTATACTCCCGAGCAGAACAGGCATGTGGGGAATGAGAGTCTGGGAGTAGTGGGTGTAATATGGCATCCTGGGAAGAATCCTTCCAGTCATTTTGTGTTGTTTTCCCTCTAACCTCAGCCTAGCCTAGGATTCCTTACCTTGGGGTGGAGCTTATTCCTAGCTCGAGGGTGACCCACTGCTGAGCTTGATGAGCAGCGTGGTCTAAGGCTGGGAGGTTCATGGAAGGCCTGCACATGGTTGGTGGAATTACCATCGTTTCAAAGATAAGTACCATACAATGTTTTAATTATGTTTTGCATGTCTGTGTATTTATATTTATCATGTATTCTGCTGTGCATATGAATTAATGTTAATTCCATGGATTATTTATGTCAGCAGTAATTTTTTTTTGACTCTGAGTTTAAATGTGTTTAACCTGTTTTAAATGCATGTTATTAATTAATCATAAAATGATGTTGTTCCGCAAAGTAGCATCTGCCCGGCCAGTCGGTTGGATGACGGCCGGGGGAGCATTACAGTTGGACCTGCAATCTGCAAAACTTTTATCTAGGTTCTTGCATCCACTTATTAGTCCAAAAACTCTTTCTATGCATAGGATAACATATCTTTCTTCATTTCCAGTAAGTTTACTCAAATCAACTCTTTCTTTCAACTGCGCCCTAGCCTTCAGACTAGGACATAATCTATTAAACATAATTAAGTTCATGCTTTTAAAAAAAGAATTTTCACTTATCTTTCTCTTGTCAAAGCACAAAGCTTTACCTCTTTTAGGATCTTACCTATTTTCTTCATATCAGATTTCTTTCTTAGCACAAAGCTTCACAAGTCAAGTAGAGTACTGCGCACTTTATCAGCGGATCTACACACAGAGCTTCTCTTTTTCTTTACTTCAGTTCCCAACAATCACAGTTTCAAGTCTCCACAACGGAACTATTTGTTGGCACAGGGGTAGACTCAGGGTTCAACGCTTAACAACGCACCAACAAAACCCCGACTACCGGGTTTGCAGAGTATTCTCTTAACGCTTAGAATATGCCATGCATTAGTTCATTAACCTTGTTAACATCGCAAAGCATAACCAAAAATAGATCTAGCATAGTAACAACAAATATTATGCACCTCAAACACTTAGCACTTAGCACTGTGAATCAGATCTAGAATTTAACATAAGCAAAGCATTTAAGAAAAACATACATATTCATTACACATTCTAATCTAAGCACTAGTAAAACATAACATAAATGACATTGCACAAAGCAAACCATAAGACACCAGATATGCGT
>JASDQU010439098.1:0-43184 GCA_032191745.1 Picea mariana | reverse complement strand
TATGTTTTGCATGTCTGTGTATTTATATTTATCATGTATTCTGCTGTGCATATGAATTAATGTTAATTCCATGGATTATTTATGTCAGCAGTAATTTTTTTTTGACTCTGAGTTTAAATGTGTTTAACCTGTTTTAAATGCATGTTATTAATTAATCATAAAATGATGTTGTTCCGCAAAGTAGCATCTGCCCGGCCAGTCGGTTGGATGACGGCCGGGGGAGCATTACAGTTGGACCTGCAATCTGCAAAACTTTTATCTAGGTTCTTGCATCCACTTATTAGTCCAAAAACTCTTTCTATGCATAGGATAACATATCTTTCTTCATTTCCAGTAAGTTTACTCAAATCAACTCTTTCTTTCAACTGCGCCCTAGCCTTCAGACTAGGACATAATCTATTAAACATAATTAAGTTCATGCTTTTAAAAAAAGAATTTTCACTTATCTTTCTCTTGTCAAAGCACAAAGCTTTACCTCTTTTAGGATCTTACCTATTTTCTTCATATCAGATTTCTTTCTTAGCACAAAGCTTCACAAGTCAAGTAGAGTACTGCGCACTTTATCAGCGGATCTACACACAGAGCTTCTCTTTTTCTTTACTTCAGTTCCCAACAATCACAGTTTCAAGTCTCCACAACGGAACTATTTGTTGGCACAGGGGTAGACTCAGGGTTCAACGCTTAACAACGCACCAACAAAACCCCGACTACCGGGTTTGCAGAGTATTCTCTTAACGCTTAGAATATGCCATGCATTAGTTCATTAACCTTGTTAACATCGCAAAGCATAACCAAAAATAGATCTAGCATAGTAACAACAAATATTATGCACCTCAAACACTTAGCACTTAGCACTGTGAATCAGATCTAGAATTTAACATAAGCAAAGCATTTAAGAAAAACATACATATTCATTACACATTCTAATCTAAGCACTAGTAAAACATAACATAAATGACATTGCACAAAGCAAACCATAAGACACCAGATATGCGTGGTCCACCCCAGTGTGGGGCTACGTCCACCAACTGCATCACCACTTTATTATTCGCTTGAATCTTACATTCATTCACTCCTGTGCACTAAGCCATAGAGTTAATCTTTTCACCAGACAGGAGATCTGCACACTAAGCACCAGATCCTCCTTCCAAAACTAGGTCAAGGCACAGCGCCAACTCTCTATCAAGCACAAATCCTTAACACACATACATTCCCTTGCACAAAGCCAATCGAACTACTTGCACTTAGCTCAAACACTCTACTACTTCTACCATACATTCTTCTTTATTTATACTTTTACAATCCCTTACAATAAGGCCTAAACATGGGATAACCCATGGGCCGACATCCCATAAAACCATTACAAAAACCCTAGAGGACCCCTTACTGGGTCCACATAGCCCAAAAAATAAGTGAGATCCGTGATCTCAACTCCACCTGGGCACTCCATCTTCGACCAATGTGTCGAAGTCCAGAAGTGGGCCAAATCTGACCAAGGTTTTCTCAAAACTTGGTCAAGGGCCAACACATTTAAATGATGATGAAACTGAAATGCCAATTAGCCAAAGCAAAGATCAGCCACTGACAGATCAACAAAACAAAGTATGGAAGATGTATTTCAATGGCTCTTCATCAAAGGAAGGATTTGAGGCAGGTATACTCCTCATTTCCCCTTCATAAGAGGTAATAACACCATCCTATAAGCTGGAGTTTGAAACTACTAACAATATAGTTGAATATGAAGCTCAAGTGTTGGGATTGAGGAATGCCAAAGACATGTCCATTGATTGTTTAGCAGTTTTTGGTGATTCTGATTTAATCATCAATAAAGTTAAGAACATTTATCAAGCTAAACAACATAGGCTCGAGCAATACAGAAACGAGGTATGGGACCTGATCGATAAATTTTTTATAGCATTTAATATATCCTTCATCCCTAGAGAGAAGAATCAAAAGGAAGATTCTCTGGCCTTGGCTACTAGCACTTTTAGACCTCCCATTGGTCCAAATATTAAATATCAGGTGGAAATCAGACATAGGAAAGCCATACCAGACAACATAAAGCACTGGCAAGTATTTAGTGATGATCTAGAGTTGCAGAGGTTTCTACAGACCATTGATGATTTCTCAAATATCTCAATCAACCAAGAAAGCCAAGAAGGTGAAAATAATGAATTAGAAAATCAGCAAACATTTCATCTGCTAAAGACGGTAGCTAGCCATGATATTGTGGAGTTGAAAACCAATCACATTTCAAGAGGACTAGTGCCACTGGATAGGTTATTTGATAGTAATGATGTTTCCATAGAAGCCGCCATGAAGGATCAAGAAGAAGAGATAACAGATTGCAATATTGGGACCACTGAGAATCCCAAGATCATCAAGTTGTCCAAAGCATTAGCTACAGAACATAGGGATAGGTATGTCAGACTCATCAAAAGGTTTGTTGATACTTTTGCATGGTTGTATGAGGATTTAAAGACATTTGACACTGACATTATCCAACACAAGATACCTCTGAAGGTTGGCTCCAAGCCATTCAGACATAAGATTCGACAATTTAATCCCATTTTGATGTCCATAATCGAGAAAGAGATGAAACGAATGTTGGATGCAAGGATTATTGTACCATTGAGGTACTCAAACTGGGTGGTCAACTTGGTACTTGTGAGAAATAAAAATGGGGAGATGCGCTTGTGTGTTGATTTCCTAAATCTCAACAAGTGTTCTCTAAAGGACAATTACCCCCTCCCCAAGATGGATCATATTTTACAGAGGGTGGTAGGTGCCCACAGGATTTCCTTGTTAGATGGATACTTTGGTTATAACCAGATAGTGGTGTGTGGAGAGGACAAAGAAAAAACAACATTCACCACTCCGTGGGGAACATTCATGTATGAAAAGATGCCTTTTGGGATGATGAATGTAGGGGGCACTTTTCAGAGGGCCATCGACATAGCTTTCATGGGGGAAAGGGACAAATTTATGGTTATATATTTGGATGACATCACCATTTTCTCCAAGTTTGATGATGAACATTTGCAGCATCTGGAGCAGGTTTTCCGGAAATGCAGGAAACACAGAATATCTCTGAATCCTAGAAAGTCCCACTTTTCCATGCCAGAAGGGAATCTCCTGGGCCACATCATATCAACAGGAGGTATAAAAATTGATTTGAAGTGATTCTATTCCATTCAAGAGATCGAAATCCCCAGAAATAAAAAGGCTATTTAGTCTTTAGTTGGCAAGATAAAATTCCTAAGGTGCTTTGTGCCAAATTTCGTCGAAATTTTGAAGCCTATCACTAACATGTTGAAGAAATATGTTGTGATAAAATGGTCACCAGAGGCAAAATCATCATTCCAAAGGATCAAGCAGGCTTTAGTTGAATCCCCTGTATTAGGCAACCCTGACTATACCAAAGATTTCTTCATCTTTTCTTTCGCTTCTGAGGAGACCATTGTTGTTGTACTACTGCAGAAAAACGGAGAAGGGAATGAACAACGCATAGCCTTTTTTAGTAAATCTCTCCAAGATGTTGAGCTGAAGTATGATATATTATAAAAGAAGGCTTATGAGTTGGTCAAAGCACTCAAGGCCTTCAGGGTATATGTGTTACAGTCTAGCATAACAGCCTTTGTTCCTAGCATCAGTGTCAAAGAGATTCTGGTCCAACCAGACAATGAGGGTAAAAGAGGGAAGTGGATTGTCAAACTATTGGAGTATGACCTACACATAAAACCCACCAAGATGATCGAGGGAAAAGGACTTGCCAAGTTGTTATCAGAATCAAACTGTAAGGTGCTAGAATTACATCAAATCTTCACCCAATCAAATGCACCCATCATACGGCCTGGACAAGACATCATGCAGGTATTTGAAAATTACTCCTCTTCACCTTGGTATAGAAACATCATTTATTTTCTGCAGCATCTTGAATGTCCACCGGATCTAAAGAAGACAAAGGCCATGTCCCTAAAATTGAAGGCTATCAAATTATGCATCTCAAACCAGAATTTGTATTGGAGGGATCTTGTTGGCATCCTATTAAAATGCCTTGATGAAAATGAATCCAAACCAGTCACAATAGAAATGCATAGGGGAGTATGTGAAGGAAACCAACATTGGAAGGCCACATCTCTCAAGATCCTCAGGGCAGGGTACTACTGGCTCACCCTTTTCTCTGATATATTTACTACTGTTAGGGCCTGTAATTAACTTTATCACTACCCCTAAAACCTATCACTGCTAGTGGTCCATTTTAGCAATGCGGGTTAGAATTCATAGGTGAGATAAATCCATCCTCTAGTGGTCATCACAAGTGGATTCTCACTGCCACTGACTATTTAACCAAGTGGATCGAGGTTGTGCCCACCAGGAATGCCACTGACAAGGTGATCATGAATTTCCTGGAAACCAATATTTTTTCCAGGTTCGGCTACCCCAGTAGGCTTATAACAGACAATGCCCAAGCATTCAATTCCAAAGCCATGATTGACTTCTATGGAAGTCATAAAATTTCCTTGACACATTCCACACCCTATTACCCTCAGGGGAATGGTCTGGCAAAGTCATCAAACAAAACTCTCATCAGGATTATCAAGAAGTTGTTGAATGAAAACAAGAAATATTGGGACTCTAAACTCAAATATGCTTTGTGGAACAGAATCAGCACCAAGAAGTCTTTGGGAACCTCGCCATTTCAGCTTTTCTATAGTGTAGACGTTGTTTTTCCCACCCAGCTTGGTATACCAGTCCTAAAATTCTTACAGGAAGAGATTGAGGAGCCAAATGACATCCAAAGGAGAATATTTCAAATTATAGAGGTTCAAAGAAAGAGAGAAGCACTGGATCAGAGGACCGAAGCATACCAAAGAAAGATCAAATCAGCCTTTGACAAGAAAACCAAGAAGGAGATCTTTCAAGAAGCTGACTTGGTCTTGAGGTGGGATTCTGAAAGGGATGACAAGTCCAAGAACGGTAAGTTCGATAACCTCTGGTTTGGCCCTTTTAAGGTGGTTGAGGTTCTGGACAATAACGCATTTATCTTGCACAATCTAGATGATACAGAGATCTTCGGAGTCCGAGTAAATGGGCGCGTCCTGAAACACTATTTTTTTTAAGGATGAGGGGAGGTCCCTCTTGTACCATAGATGCTTTCCTTTTGTTTTTTCATTTGATTAGTTAGTTGTGTGGGAATAAAGAATCCATAGATTTCAACAAAGGCACTGAGTTTTAGCTGCAATTTCAAGTTTCAATAAAGACTCCATAGCCCAACAAAGGCATTGGGGTTAGCTTCAACGTTAATTTTCATATATGTATGGCTGGCAGACAGAACATAGGTAAGAAAAGGGAGGTGGGAGCAAGTTATTAAATTCAAAGGCACTGCTTTGATGCTCTTAGCACCTCGCAGGGAAGTGTTATCCTCGGTTAGATCCAATGTTGTAACATAGATCTGCACCCCTGCCTCTCCTCTCTCATTTCCCTGTGCCTTCATGAAATATTTCCTCTTAAAGTTGGTCAAGTCAGTTTCCCATTTGTTCAATGAATTGGTTTTCCTTATTGTCTTGCTTGACTAATTCTTTGCACAGAGTTTGTCTTTTTTTCTTGAAGGGTAAACACATATCGTGATTTGGTTCAAATTACTTGTCATCTTTTTTTCCATTAATTGAACTTACAAGAGGTCGATCAAGTATTTTGTATGCACAGGGAACAACCATGAGCAAAAATGCAACATTCAAAGCAGTCCATTTCGGGCTTGAAATACAAGCAAACAGACAGGTGCAATTTTCAACGATGGAGATCCAATGAACAGTTCAGATTAACGGCTCTCGTGCATTCGGAGTTTCAAAGTTGCACAAGGCTTAACGACCAGATATAAGCCCCAAAGTGTCGAAGTGTCGAATCACACAACACTCATCCACCAAGGACACATGGCACTTATCCACCGAGGACACATGGCATTCATTTCATTCCACCACATCACTCTAGGCCCGTACTACTCCAAGATTTATACAAACTCTGCATGCAGAAACTCCTCCACCCCGAAGTGTTGAAAACACTTGGCACTCATTAGTTCAAATGTGTGGCACTCATCCATCAGAGACACATGGCATCCATCTGACCCTGGCACGTGGCATTCTTCTGTTGTGACACATGGAATTATTTTCAAGCACCTTGGAGCACGTCATTTGCTTGATTTCATATGACACGTGTCACTCTTTTTCTGAGACACGTCACTTCGAGCCCATACTATTTCAGAATATTTTCATGCGTCATAGTCCAAAGCTTCCAAACGTCAAATTTGGTGCCATCTCTAAACATGGTTAAAAGGATTATGGAGTTGGCGAATGGATAAACTTTAGCAGGAGCGCTAAAATAGCAGGGTTACCTAGATCGCAGATTGCAACAAGATCGACGACCACACTTCATTGTGGGGACGAAAAATGCTCGAACGTTAACATCCTAGAGAGGTCCCACAATCAAAACCATGGTATTGCTAGAGACATACGTGGAAGTTGGTGGTGGATTGCGGGAGTCAGAGCAGTGTGGATCCAAACCGCCCTTGACAACTTCTGCAATCACGTGCTTATATCACGTCTAGGGTCCAATCTGAGAACAATGCATGGCAACAAACTGGGTGTTAAGCCAAATCATCAAAGGAAAGTCACGAGGAGAAGCAGACCGCGACCAGTCCATCGCAGAGAAAATAGGAATGTCGAAGACTCCAGAATAAACACCAGAAGACCTACCTCTTCCTCAAACAGATAATGTGAAGAAGCTGCCAAATACAACCATTTATCCTCTAGTGGCCTCAAACAATGCGCATGCATGCCAGTGCTCATTGCAGAAATCAGTTTTGTCGCTCCTAGTCTTTTTTTGCCAATCCCAGTTCATTCCAGAGCATGCACCAATCCAATTTGATCGCTAGTGGAAGTTTTTAATTATTCATTTCAAGACTCTTTTTTAGTTTAAAGCACAATAAGTGGTCTTCCATGTGTGATAAGAACCGCTCTTTTTGATTAAGTCAAGTGTGAAGTATACATTGTTGTACTCCAACAGTGTTTTAGTCAAGTTAATAAGTTGTTCTACAATTGTTAATGTAGAGTTAAGTCTCAGTCTCATATGGACGAGAGCCTCTGCAACTCTGATAAATATGTAGTTTATGTATGTTTTGAGGGTCGATTTTTTAGAGAAGGGTAGAAGCAGCAGAAGGGAAAGACTTGCGCAGTTGACTGTAAATTTCTCTACCTAGTGAATATATGTTGATGACAGTTGTGTTCTCTTACTCAAATATTTATGTGTTTATTCATGTCTTGAATGTAAATTTTGTGATGTGTGCAAGGTACATTTCCTTATTCTTTCATCCATTGTTTTAGTTCATCCTTTGTTGATTCTACAACCTATTATACAACTATTGTTTAGCGAAAGATCTATTATTTTTCAACATGTTGAATGATTTGCATCTAGATATTTGTCTAAGTCTTAAGATATTATTTTAAGTCTTTATTCTCACATAGCAAGTGATTCATTGCATTGCTTGTTATTGTTTCTTGTGTTTGTCTTTTCATATCCCCAAATGTCTATTAATATCCATACCATTAGCAAAGGAGAACCTACTTTTACACTGTGTGGCTTGTCTGACCAGACTACCATCTTTGAAGCCTATCCTTAAGTTGACCAACAAAACCAACTTATAAAAAACCAAACCATTCTAAATTTTAGGTGGCCTAGCTTTTCCCTTTAGCAGTCAGATGAAGACTTTAGGACCAATACTCACTAAGTTAAAATAATCAACAATAATGTTTGAATAATAATAGTGATTATTGTTAATGTTAAAATGAAGAGGTGCGATGGTCCAAACAAAGGGACACAATGTTTCATAGCTCACACCAGTTGGAAGAGTATATAAACGAGAAAGAGTGGTGAGAATAAAGTGTCTCTGAAGTCAATATCAGAAGATCAAAACAGAAACAAAGTCCAAGAAGAAGACCATATGTTTCTTATGAAGTGAGGGTGGAAGGGAGTAACATGGAAGGATTCATATTCTTACGAAGCAATTTGTAAAACTAAGGGAGTTTGTGCTTCCTAGGCTTGTTTCCCTAAAGATAAGGGAGTTGGTGCTTCCTAGGGTTGGTGCCCTAAAAATGAGGGAGTTGGTGCTTCCTAGGGTTGGTTCCCTGAAGAAGGGGATTTGTGTCTCCTAGAGTTGGTTCTCTAAAAAGGATTGGTGTCCTTCACTATTCTTTATAAAACCTTGTAATTCTTGTTAAATATATTTATATAATTGATTTTTCATACAATTCATTGTTGATTTATTGTGTTAATCAATAAAATATAAAAAGTAACTACTAATTGTGAAAAGGGGTAATACTGATTCACACCCCCCCCCCTCTCTCAGTATTCCAACAAAGTATGTATATATTTATTTGAATTTTGAATTTTTCAAACATTAATAAAAAATTTGAGGTTTGACTTTTTAATATCATCATTTTTTAAAAATAAAATATATTGTAAAATAAATATTTACTATTGTATTATACAAATACATTACCAACTTTGTGATATCTTAATTAATGCTTAGTAATTCAAAGGTTAACATAGACATATGGTAATACAATACAACATAAATTTGCTATAATAAACAATAAATATGACAATTAAAATATATCAAAACCACATCTTATGCTTGTATTATTTAATGTATTTTGAATATGGTGGTTGTAAATGGTTGTTAACTTTTCATATCCAACATTATAAAATGAAGAAAACAAACATAATTGACCATATTATAGATACCCATAATAAAATGACACGTCCACAATATAAATGTCGAAACAAAACATTTACATATCAGTCTTCATTGTCATCACCCTAATTATCTTCGTCGCTTGGCATTATAACATTTTATTCTAAAAAAGATGTTTAGATCTCATATCATGTCCCAGTGAGAACCACCAACCCCCATCCAACATATCTGGGTAAAAAAACACTTGGTTGCAATGTTTTGAGAAAACATTGCAACCAAGTTGAGAAACAAAACATTGCAACCAAGTTGAGAAAATGTTCATTTCCCTTGCAAATAATTAAACATTGCAATGTTTAATTGTTTTTGGAAAAGTTGAGAAAATGTTCAAAATTCCCTTGGAAGTTGAAACAACCCATTTTGATGGTTGGAATTCCAAGGCAACCCATTAAAAATTAAGTTTATGGAGAAGGACATTAAATGGAAGAGAAGATAGAAAATACTAAGAGGAAATGAAGAAGGGTAACTCTAGAGGGGAGATCTCTAAGAGGTAGTCAACTTAAAGATCGTAAGACAAGGAAGACATTGTACCTGGCCATGCATGAGAAAAGATTGTTCTTGAGTTCTATCCACTTGAAAATTTGTGTCTACTAGTGAATAACAATGCACAAGGTTTTTTATGCATAGCTCACCCTTTTTTTAATTAACTCATCTTAATGAAAATCCCCTAGAACATGGTTTTCCCATTTGGATTTCTAGTGTGAAAAAAACTATATTGTCTCATCATTCATGGTGTTAATAGTTGTGTATACTTGATGTCATTTTGGTTTTAATATGTTCTTGCATTCTATGTAAACCACGATAAATATAATAGAGCTACATTGTAATGTTAGTTCTATTAATTAGTTTAAATGATTGGTTGAGATTATTGTCGGTTCATTGTTTAACCACATTCTACAAGCAATCTTGCAATTTCTTCTTGCTAGGTCTTCATTATTTTGTGTTGGGTTTGTATGAGTACACAACATTTCAATTAGTTCCAATACCATACAATACAACATTGTTGTATTCACCCATTATTCACTCATTTGTTCAATGGATTATAGCTACAATGTTGCCACATATCTTCCATTTGATGTGTGGAGAGAAATTACAACTTTAGAATAGATTTGGAGAGCCTTTGTTGAGTATAGGTATGTCTATTGAAGCAAGTAGATGGGGAGTGAACCAAATATGAAATAGAACCATTATTTTTTATGCCTATTGGTGATTGTATATGTTGATGAAATGGACAATCCATAGGCCTATAATTTACAGATCATAAGGTATCAGAGAAGATTTGTCAGATACCTTGAAATAACTTCCAGAAGCTGGAAGAGTTGATAGAATTAAATAGGTATATCCAAGAGAAAATTCGATATTGGAGGCGAAAAGAGGTTGACATGGAAAAATAAGTTTCCAAATGCTAGGACTCCTTCACCACCGTGAGGAAATAATTAGACATGAGAATATTACATATCTTGCGATTGGAGGAGAAATTCACTCAAATGGATAATGACAAGAGAAGAGGCTCATTGAAGTGATTACTTGGTTATACTAGGATTTGGTAGCAAAGGAAGAGTCCTTGAAGAAACTACANGAATTAAATAGGTATATCCAAGAGAAAATTCGATATTGGAGGCGAAAAGAGGTTGACATGGAAAAATAAGTTTCCAAATGCTAGGACTCCTTCACCACCGTGAGGAAATAATTAGACATGAGAATATTACATATCTTGCGATTGGAGGAGAAATTCACTCAACTGGATAATGACAAGAGAAGAGGCTCATTGAAGTGATTACTTGGTTATACTAGGATTTGGTAGCAAAGGAAGAGTCCTTGAAGAAACTACAAGCAATTTTCCCAGAGACCAATGAAGCCCCTTCCATTTCCATTGTGGAATCCAACACCATGATGGATTCAAGGATGGTAAACACACCTTCCAATATCCTTCCTTAAGATACCTTCAATGACTTTGAAAATCACACTAGAGGCATTGGTTCCAATCTCATGAGGAAAATGGGATATGATGTCCAATGGCTAGGCAAGGAAGGCCTAATAATTTTTATCCCCATTGTAGCTCAATAGGGACCTAACTATGAAGGCATATGATTTAGTTGACAAGAAGCCAACATAAGTTCATCTCAAACCACCTTTTTCAAGGCAAGAGGAATAAAAAAAAGAATCCATTCCTATGGAGGAAAATGAATATGGAAAAGAAGTGTGCAACAAGCCACTCAAATATACTTGTAGAGGCTTGGAAGAGGGTAGTGAAGATATGATTCCACCATCTATATTCACTCCAACTCTTGGGGGACCAAGTAACCAAGTTGGAAAGCATCATCAAAAACCAAAATGGTATGGCATAATATCTGCGTTTTGCTATTATTGTAAGAATATGGGTCATAAGGCTAGAAATTGTTGGAACTCTATAAGGACAAGTATCCCATGCAACAAATATTTTTAGTATTGTAGATTGAATGGACATTGGGAGGAAAAATGTTGGAGGCTTCACCTGGAATTCCATCCCAAGAATCGAACAACCAAGACAAAAGCTTGGAGAGTCAAGGTCAAGGGAAAAGAGAAGATGCTTGCACTTGCAACCCAAGGAGTAGTGGTTGTCTAATGACCTATTGTAGCAATGAATGTCATCTCTAACCCTGAAATGGACAACAAAATTATGCCAATGATAGATCCTATTCATCTATTTATTCCATCTTGCAACAAAGGCACCCTTTCTTGGAGATTTTCTATATATAGCTTGATGGAAACAGAGGAGGTATGCACACAAATGCATAGAAAAAGAAGATCGAAGGGAGTTGAGGCTTTTGGGTACCAAAAGCTTTCATATTGGGAGGTGTGATCCGAATTGGATCCTTTCCAAAAATATATTTTTAAACTTTGTAATAAGCAGTTAATTGTTTTTGTCAAAGTTGAAAATATGTTCAAAATTACCTTGGAAGTTGAAACGAACCATTGTGATGGTTTTCCTTCCATGGAAAACCATTAAAAATTAAGATTGTGGAGAATAAGGGCAATGAATGGAAGAGAAGAGACAAAGACTAAGAGGAAGTGAAGATGATCAATGGAAGTAATGAGAAAATTTAAGAAAGCTATAAAACATTCCCAAGACTAGTGAAAGGGTTGTATTCTCATATATGTGTTGCTAGTATAAACCTTAATTAATGCATTTACCTCAAGAAACACTTTTAAAAAAATTTCATCAAAGTATCATAAAGAAATCATAAACAAACTGAAAGATGAAAATCTCGGAAATGAAAAAGAAATGGAAGATATTTTCATCAAACTCTAGAGTCAAAGTACACTTTGATGTATTGACTTCTTTATCAGGCTTCAATAACTCGTTTTAAATTACAGGATAAACCAACAATTTAAATTTATAATATCAATTTTTGATAGTGTATTAAATTCCCCTCAATATGCAATTGAGTAATTGAGTAGAAATGACCAAAACTCCTCCTCAAAGCAACTATCATTAGCCAATCTATGAAATCCCACTATTTCAATGAATTTAGAGGGGCTTTGCATCAAACATGCATAAATGTACATTGCATCAAATAACCATAAAAGTATAAGCCAAGTACAACTTAGTCCACATAAAAAAAAAAAAAACCTTGTAAATCAAATGCATTTACTAGTTGGAGTTTATTGTAGTTTGGAGCGTATTGAATATGTCCCTAGAAAGACGTCTCTTGGAATGTGTTGATGTGATTTGTGTAAGAATATTATACAATGAGATTGGCATTGCATGCTAGTTTGTACAATAACAAAACCAATTCCAAAATCCATACCTATAACCAATTAGAAAGCATTTAGAATTCATAAAGACAAATTCGAGTATGATAAAAAACTGTTATTAAATAGAAGGCGTTCAACTATTATTTGAAAGAGCAATACATGTCTCATAAATGTGAATTATTTTTTTTGAATTTCGATATGCATCCTTTTAAATATTTATAAATTTCACTTCTTGAAAATCTATATATACTCTAAAACTATAGTGTTTTTGGTTAATATGAGGGTTTATTTTTCATTTTTCGTTTTTTTATAGTTTTTCAAACAAAGTGATGATTTTTTTGTTTTTTACCAGAAACACTCATGCAAATATGGAATGACCAAAGGATACCCATGAAGAAACCATGGCATTTCATCCCCGCTCTCGAGCAGAAAGTTTACAATTCTTAATAAAGGGTACTCCTTGTTTTGATGACTATCAAAAATAGTGTTGTGTATGTGAGGTTGGGGGAGAGGGTAAGTGTATATAATGAAACAAGGGTACTCCTTGTTTTGATTACTATCAAAAACAGTGTTGTGTATGTGAGGTTGGGGGAGAGGGTATGTGTATATAATGAAACTTTCCAACCATATTAATCTAGGATCAAACAATAATAATACAAATTAGATTTCCATCTCTTAAGTTGAAGCGTAGTGAAATATATGCTAAAAATTTAACAAAGGAAACATTTAAACTTAATTGATGAGGATAACACACCCTCCATTCAAGGGATGAAAATTGAGATGTTTTTGGTTCTCTCATATCATCTAGAAACATGTTGTCTCCACCACCATTTTTTTTGTTTGTTTGTTTTTTTTGTCCTAAAAACACTTTTATTATTGATCCCCTTCAACTTTGTGTATACTAATTGGCCTGCAAGTAGAAAAGAATCATCGGTTTAGATGAAGATGAATAATTTCATAAAGCCTTAACCCATAGACTCAATTATATCCCAATTAGGAAAAAATATGGACAAACAACAATGCACATGCAATCTAAAATTTTGAGGAGTCATCTAGTTTGATTTTTCATCGTAGAGAGTGCAAAACAAAACAAAAAAAAAAAATCGAATAACTTCAACATCTTAATGGCTTGTGATGAATTGATAGAGTAAAAGGTATATCTTAATTGAATACTACAAGGATTTGAAGATGAGGAACATAAAATCATGAGGGGAAAAATAGGATGATAAATTATCCCCCCTAGGTAAGCTTCCAAAAGGAAGAACAAAACTAGGACATGGAGGAGACAAAATTGTTCGAAGACTAGATCATATAGTTCGAATAGTCTATATCCAAATATAGTGGAATCCAAAAAGATACAAATCTTAGTCATTTGATTATTTCATTGATACAAGAAGAAACAAATTTGTTGAATGAACAACGATAGTCCTGCCTAGGGTTTATGTGTTACTTTCTAGGGATTTTCTTTAACAAGATTTAAAACAATAAAAACAAAGAACAAAAGGGATTTTAGTACATTAGTGGGAGTTTCTATATACTTAGAAACATTAAGTAAAAAAAGTGTAACAATCACACATCCAAAAATATATGAAAACATATCGGTAGACAAGACATAATTAAAGGGAATCAAAAGCTTGATCTCTTTGTTGGATCAATAATGAAAAAAAGTAAATTAGAAACACCAAAGGGATGCAAATACTAAGAAAATAAATTTAGTTAGCAATGTAACCTCCAAGAAAAAATAGAGAGCAAAGAAGAGAAATATTTGAGAAGGGTCTCTTGTTAAGAGAATGTAAGAGGAGATGATTATGAGGTTGAGTTGTCGAATACTAATTTTTGTGACTTTAGAAATTGTAAACATTTTTATGGAAGAACATGACTTTATAACAGGGTGTGTGGTGCCACTATGTAACACACCCAACCCCCTAAACCCTCATTAAGCTAGTGGGGTGTAAATTTTTCTCAAACTTTCCTCTAACTACCTTTCTCAAGGGTAGCTCTAAACCTAGATCTAAGCTCACAAGTCAGTTCTACTCCTCAAGATATTTTGTACGATTGTAAATATGCTCAATTCTAAGTTTTGGGCAGAACATTATGGCCCTTCCAATATTTCATCATCTATCCCCATGATGAGATCATCATGACCACATGGCATCCACGTGGCATGGATCCACATGTACCATTTGATGTCATCAGTTCATTGGGAATCCACATGGACCACCTTACACGCTTTAGTTGACATGGACCCCTTCCTCCTACTACTTGGTTACACTTTCCAAAATCCCAGATATCCAAGTTTTTCAAACCTCTGGATATCTGACCATCCAACATTCTCTACACCTCTGGATATCTAATATCCATAATCTAGAACTTTATAAAAGTCCCTATTTATTGAAATCTTCAAATCCCTGGATCTCAATATGTACAAGTTTCGTCTGCATGGTTCCCATATCTGTGATCTAAAATTTTGCAATGACCTCATTTAATAGAAATCATGGATCCTCTGGGTTTTCATATTTCCTAGTTCCATAGCCCACGCAGGTCCCACCTATACCCGACTACCACCTGGTGGTCTCCCATTCGCCTGTCCATGTTGATGTGTACCCAATGATAGGCCTCCACTTGTCCATAAACCATTGGTTGTGAAATGGGTGGGCCCCATATCCATATACTCATTCCCCAAGATACAACTTGCATGTCCACTTGATTAGACAGCTATGAACCACAAAACTCGACAACCCAGATCGCCATTGGGATTTTACAATTGCATGACCTTTAACCCTCATGTGTCTCTTCCTTTCCTCTCCCGGAAGGTTCTTGACCGGTCCCTTTCTTTCTTCTGTCAGAAAGAACCTGTGGGTTAATCATGGGGGATTGAGATGAGTATTTTATTTTACCTTGGGTTGGCATATTTTTGTTGTCCCACCAATCTTTCATGCTTCGATTCAGTGTGGGTGGTTGGTTTTTCAACTACCGATCCTGATCCATTAACTATTTTTCTTTGAAATCAAGAAAAATGGAAATAATTGATTATTTCCAAGAATACATAATTCAACAAGGAGGCTTAGGGTTTTATTATCATGATGAACCCCCCTCTAGGCCCCCTCACTATTTCCTCTTGTGGTACCATGTCTTGTTCTTAGTGTTTCACCCATTAGTCAGCTGGTTTAGCTTTTCTTTATTAAAAAATGATATGATTACATTGTTCATATGCCATGGCATGGCAATAATATCTCCATGTTGATATGAAATAACTACTAAGCATAATTTATTACAAATTACTCAGGGGATTAAAAATGGGGTGTTACATTCCCCTCCCCCTTGAAAGAGACATTGTCCTCGATGTTCTCATTTGCATCAACAACACTTTATGTGTATTCATCCTTCAGTTGCTTCATTAGTTCCCTTCTCCTCACAGTCTGGTCCACTTCTGTTGAATATTTGCAACTTTGGGAAAGTCATTCTCCACAAAAAAGTACAAGAAGACCCATCTACACCATTACAGAAGCCCCGGGAAGAAATTGAAGACCCATGAAGAGAAGTCGGCCCCACTAGTAAAATAAAGAAAATAATAAAGTAATTTGAAGACCCCGGATAAGAAGTCGGCCCCAGAAAGGCACCCAGATTAGTATAAATAAAGGACTAGATCATTTCATTTGGACAGTCAGACAACTCCTTCTACAGTGTGCACAAGGAAGTTGCAGCTGCAGTTTTGGTAATTCTGTTATTTATGGGTTTCTGGTATCTTGGGTTTTTGGTATCTTGATGAGTGTGCCACACTTGGGAAGGATATTCTTGGTTGCTCTTGGTCATCTTATTGAGGCGCTAGGTCTTAGTAATTCTATCCTTGGGGAGGATCTTCTATGTATGGTATTTTGGCTATCGATGGTGATGTACTAGTAATATCTTGGACTGGATTCTTCTATAGAAAGGTTGTTGGGTTTTCTCCTAAGGTTGGGTTTCTAAGGATAAAATATTGTGTTCTTGTGTCTACTGTGCATGGTTAATATTTCTAGATCTTGTTATCTCTGTTGCATTTTTATAGTTGAGATTTTCAGTGTATAGTAATTCTATGATAACTATTGTATGAAAGTGAATCTTGCTATTAATCATAACACAATAACTATCAAGAGATGAGAATCATAAAACATAAACATGGTTTCAGAGCTAGTTTAAATATTGCCACTGCACAATTTTTGTTTGTCGATGCAATTTGTCGTTCTAATTTTCCATTGAACAAAACTGAACTTGTCAAGCTCATTGAGTAACTTATTGGAGAACACTGACATAGATCATGGTACGATAGCCTAACGCACCCCCTAGTGGTCTCAGATTGCATCTTGGTGAAAGTTGAACTTTCGCCTAAAACCCACTACTGCAGTTGCAACAACTTTTTTTGTGAAACTCGTTGAGAATTTATTGGGCTGAGTTGAGGAAAACATTTTGTATAGACCAACTCTCCTTGCCCTAGCGCACCAACTGCACTTCTTAGTTTGAATTTCCATCAAAGTTGAATTTTTAGGGTTTATTGACATTTTCCTGGACATTGAACTTTCTGCTATCTTGATTTTGTAATTGCCTCATGTACTGATGGTGTTCAATTTCAGATTAGAAGACAAGTTGGATGGTGTTATAAATTTTAGAGGTATGCACTTATATATGTTTCCAATTTATATATTTACTATAGTATGAGGGTGTTTGCAGGGGATGTACAAGGGACCTTGTCCAAGAAATGACCCAAAGGCATCATTAGATCTAGTGCATTCAAAGGAATAGCACACCCTCCCTAGCAATTAAGATTCCAAGTTTGCATATCAAGTTTGATATTTTTATATTGATGCATATTAAATAAATATTGTAACCGGGACAACAATATTTAGAGTTCTATTACTGTTGAGTACTTTTTGCTATCAAATGTTTAGTGACACTTGAATATTGTTAGTACAGTTATCATTATGTAAATGCTCACTGTTTAGTACTAATGATGCACTTGTTTGCAAGATAGAATTGATCTCCTATAGGATATGTTATTGGTTGTTGTCTTTTTCCCAGGCAGGTTACCTTGTAAATTCCATGGAGGTTATCATGGAGATGTTCTTGGTTTGTTTCGGGCAGGTTACTGCGAAAGAATCACTGATAGCAACACCAGAGAAGTGTTTTTCTTGTTCTTTGTTTCTTATTCTTGTTCCAGGCAAGTCACATGTGATAGCTATGAGAAAGAGTTATAGTGACAATTTTTCATGTTCCTATTTTTTGTTGTTCTTGTTTCTATTTCCTATTCATAAGAATATTGTTCTTGTCTGCTATTTTTCGTTGTTATTGCTCTTGTTTTGGGCATGTCATATGTGGTGTTAGCACTCTGTAAATTTTGTCCAGCTGAATAGACAAACGACAGAGGTAATTGTTTCAACCAGCTTTAGAGCTGAGGCACTAGCCTTCTCAACTCATAGATGGATCTCTCATGTCACTTGATATTTCTTTAGGAATTGGTGGCTAGATTTGGTTTGTTTTGGAGGTTTTTTAATAAAATTGTTGGCAAAGAAGGGGAGGAACACTCAGGGATATGGAGTCAAAATTCTGAAAGTGAACAAAAACAATGCTCAGCTGATAGAACTCTCCAGAGGATAAAGGCTAAATGAGGCGATGAATCTGAGTTATTCTTGAATTTAAATAGAGTGTAGGAAGATAAAGAAAACAAATAACTGCATCAAAGCATTACTGAAATGAATTATGAATTAGTTAAGAAGACAATCACACAGTTTAAATTGCTTAAGCCAAGAGCATCATGAGATGAATGCTGGGCCTTTAACTATCCAATTTAAACAGAAGAAAATGTAAATGAAATGACAAGTCACAGGAAATACATACGATGAAGGGAAACAAATCTCATATCACCACCCTTTAGAATCTTTTCATAGAGACTTCAAAATATTCTGCATTTATATTCAATTCAGCTTCAGAAAATTACAAATAGAGTTTGGAACAACCAAAAGGTGCTCTTGCACTTCTGCCAACATTAATTCATTCAAGTATCCCAGTATTTATACAATTCGATTACAATGACTGAAACTGAAGCGTTTCAGTTTCTAAAACTGATTAAAACAATTTCGACTGACAGTTTCGGTATATGAATCGATTTACAATGATTAAAAAAAACGTTTCAAAATTAGGGACAACTTCTCTGACTGTTCGGCTTCCTCTGCGCCATTTTTCTCACTCTGATCTTCTGTCAAATCTGCAAATTTGATGACACCTGGAGATCATTTACTGGTTCCGGGGAAACTGCATTTTGTCTTACCGAGCCACACGATTTCCTTCCATTGTGAGTCGGAGGGAATTCTGTAATCCATCATCTCTTTAATAAAAATCTCCAGATCAATGCACGTGGCATAAGACATAGTTGGCAAGCCAACCTTCATTGTTTTAAATTTATTCAAAATTTCAAATCTGTAGCCAAATACTCTACCAGACTTAGGCCTTTTAGACTTTCCTCTATAGCTTCAAATTTGGAATGGTCCATCCTGCACTGAATGAGGAGAGAATTGTAGTCTTCTTGATTGTATAATGAACCTTTGCCATCCCAAAATGGTGGGAGGCCCTTGATAAACAATTGTTCAAATGTATATTTAAACTCCTGTATATTGTGCTCCATTTGCATAGCTTTGTTCTGGACTGATTTGAGCAGGTTGTGCTTGGTGATGATCCTCTTGGCCCAAATGATCAACGCAGTTCTATCCTTTACCCCAATAGTTTGAAGATCAGTAGTGGGCACAGAATTTATAAAATCAATAGCATTTTGGGCCCATTCTAAGGGTTTCTTGGCTAATACTTCATTAACAACATTACACTTGCTCTGGGTTGTGGCAACCATGATGTCTTTGTCATTTATAAAATCCAGATAAACCCTGAATTTAGCAACCTCTATAGCAATAGCATCCCATATCACATGTTTAGCTCCCTATAATAGTGTTTTTCCCTTTAACCTTGTTTTCAGCTTGCTCACTCTCTCTTGCAAATCTTGATTATCTCTGTGGAGTTGAGCCATCTTCTCATCTTTCACTTTCATCTCTTGTTTCAAATTTTCTATGACCTCTTTGAGGCCCTTGATCTCCCCTGTTTTTAAGCTTACCTAGGGCATAGCTTGAACCAACCCCTTAGTGCTTGATCCAGCCTCTGTATTAGTAGGTATGATGACAACCATATATGATGTTTCTACCTGTGCTTATGACCAATTATCTTTATCTTTTTCTAACTGCAACACTTTGGCTTTGTAATTGAGTGCCTCTTGTTTGAATGTTTCCTTCTTCTGTTCTAAAGCAACTAGCTTTGTTGCATGTGGATGATCTGTGGGGGACATCTTCAACTTTTTCTTTAGGCTTTGGATCATCTTATCTTTCTCATCCAAAGAAGCCTTTACCCCTTGAGGGCCTTTAGATTCTAACATTTTGACCTGTGTCAACCAGGCTTTGTTGGATGACTTTTCCTATTTCAATTGTCCATCTAGTTTGAGTGCATGTGTTGTCAATCTTGAAACTTTCAAACTTAAACTTAGGTAGTCTGAATAAAGCATGTCACTAGCATTCCTGTGAAACTTGACTTTGTATGGGGCACCAATATTCTCATAGTGCATCTTGATTTCAGACACTTTATCATCATCTGCTATAGCTATATTAAATGTCTTCCTTTCCACATCTATGATTGAGAACAGGCATGTCTTATGCTGGGATATCTTCTCTACTTCGGGCAACAGGTCTCTTATCTCACTGTTGGCCATACTTCCTTTTACAACATACTAGTTCATCAAGTCCTCTTTGGATTGATAAACTGCCCCAGGTGTCTTGCTAAATATGTGTTTCTTGCTATTGAAAACCCTTGTGTTGCTTGCACTTTGTGGCATGCTTCCTGTACTAGCTTCTTCATTCTTGGTTTCACCTTCCACCATCTCCATGATCATTTTCTCTTTGGGTTATTCTTCTTCCAGGTCAACCACTTGAGAGGGTGATGTAATTTTCATTTTCTTGGGAATATCTTGCTGACTACTTGCACCCAGGGCCTCTGAACTACTCCTCTTATTGTAAACACTCATCTTAGGAGATTTGACAACCAACCTAGGGGAAGGTTTTTGTGTTGGTTTCTACAGAGGGGTTGGTTATGTTTGTTTTGTATGATCATGTTGCAAAGTGACCTCCATATCTACACAGGTTTCTAGATTATCCAGCTTATCGAATCCTTCAACATGCTCATGTTCATAGGGGGATTGTTTGTTCGCCAATCTTCTCTTTGATATGATATGATGCGTATCATATTTTCTCCCTTGCAACTGTGTGAACCCAAATTCACTGAGTTTGGATTATATCTAAGGCAAACATGACTTGTTCTTCACCACAAAGGGTCCTACTATGCAAGGAAATTTTAAGTTAGAAGCCTTGTGTGCTTTCAAAAAATACTTTGCCTTTGAGATGATCCTTTTTCTGATGAACTCCAAAGAAAAGATTATGGGAGTCAAAAAGACTGGTAAAAGGTAAGGTCCTTCTTGATAGCCATATACCGAAATCACAGTAAACTGTATGAACAACATCCAATCTCCTACCCTTCTCTCTGGATTTGGTTGTAAAGAGCTTTTCATTTCCTCCAAAACCCTTGGCAGGTCTGAACCGAAGATAAGACTGTACACCCTGGACATAATCTTATTGATGAAAATAAGCATGGTGATCCTTTTACATTCAGTCGAAATAAATGCAGTCTCAGGAAATTCGGTTTTGTTAGATTCCAGGAAAATTCTCAACAAGTGTGTGTAGTATCTGAAGTGTCTCAATGAATTGAAGTTTACTAGCTGTTGATGCATATTATCAGCTATGAATTTGTCAAAATTGACACAGATCGACTGACCAAACCCTGACATAAAGAAGGTCAATAGGAAACCTAACATGACTTCTACCACAAACTTGTCATTATCCAACCCTAAAATTTGACTAAGCAGATAACAAGCCCACTGAACTTCGATGACCATGATGCTTACACTAGCAGGAAACGACAGACTCTCGGAATGGTGTTCAGGTTTGACAATGGTTTGCAAAAACAAGGTTTTTACTTCTGATGGGCATTCTCTATAAATTGTGATCATTTTATCCTCCTTGAAGGGCTTGGACACTATGGGGGAGGACTCTGGTATACTAAGGGTGTGTCAAAGCAACAGACTGTCTATTTCGCATAAAACCTCTGACCCTAATTTTTCCAAAATGACTCTTTCTTCCTGAGAATATCGCTCCGCACACCAGCTTACGAACTCAAGGAAAGGAAAGATTACTTCTACAATGTAAGGGGTAATGGAGGCTTGAGCCGCTTCGAGGAAAGGTATGTGCATTCCAACATTGTCTAACAAATTCGATTTGGACACAGAAACGGGCAAGATTGTTATATTTGTGTCGAAAACGTCGAAGTCCCTGTCAATTAGGGCTTCTTCTCTAGAGGCGATGTCTTGTTCATTCACAGATAAAATGATAGGATTAGCGGCCATGGTGAAAAAAACCTGTTAAGCGGCGAAGAAAACACGAATCTGACCCAACTTTGAGCTTGATTTTTGAATAGATGGTTTGCGCCAAATTTTGAACATTTGAATGTTCCAAAGTATCATAAAATAATGTCGGGACCCTCCTTTTATATGTGCCTATTGACATTGGGGGTTGGAGAAAATGGTTTTAAGGTAGACCTCTTTTCACCCCGATGTACCTCTAGAGGTGCCACGTGTCCACGAACGAAACTATGGTAGTTTTCCCCGACCCACCTTTGAATGATTAATCCTTGTGCTACTTCAACCATCGATATAAGTTTCAGTCGTTGATCTGGATCGCTCTAATATCTATGGTCCACCATGCCCCAACAAATTTTGATATTGGGGATTGGAGAAAACGGTTTTAGGTAGACCTCTTTTCACCCCCAATGTACCTCTAGAGGTGCCACATGTCCATGAACAAAACCATGGTAGTTTTCCCCGGCCTGCCTTTGAATAATTATCTTTCGCGTTGTTTCATTCCCCGATATGTGCCTTAGCCGTTGATCTGGGCTGCCTCAAGATCGACGGTCCGCTAAGTCCTACCTTTTGTGCCTCCGCTATATTTTTCCACATGCCGCCATATAAGACCTTATCCTCCAAACTATCACACTTCCATAGCGATGTGGATTTTCACTAAATCTCTGAAACTTGGATCCTGATCTGAAAATTGTTATGATGATAACAGGTGGTAGCTTTGAGAGGGAGATATAGTGATGGTTGGAGGAGGAAACATATTAGATGGTATCTAGTTTGAGACATGGAGCAGACTATCCAGACATAGAGTTGTGTACAAGACAATATACATTCATGTATCGAAGGCGAAGAGGACAATGTTAGAACCTTCTGGAAATAAGCATACTTTTGTGGGATACATAGTGTTTCACATGGATATTGACTGTGAAGAGTAGAAGACTCTAAAGATGACCATATAGATCCCTTTAGTCCATTTTTTCACTCTTTATATCATCAGGAAGAGTCAGTAGATCCAACCGGGTCGGTGGATCTACCTGGATATGTTGCAGTGACTAGAAAGAGGCCAACATGGTTTCGTGATACCTTGCAGGATACATTATGGCATGCATCTCCCCGTGATAATTTTAGGGAGAGAAAAATACCTCATAGATTCTCAAGTTACATGGAGTCACATCATTTATTCCAAACCTTCTAGTTATGAGGAGGAGCATGTGGCTCCACCAATGGTGAGGCAAGTGGCCTCACCAAGTACCATCTCAGAGGGAGCCAAAGTTCATAGGGATTCAACCCTTAGGATCCAGTAGGGAGGAGCAACCTCCCAGGAAAATTCATTGGAGATCATACTTCACAGGAGATCAACATATGCAGAGGGAGTAGATGGATCCAAAGATTGTATAGAATCAGAGGGAGTCATGTTTCAGAGGGAGCATGGCACTCCAAGATCGATGGATACTTGATGAGCTGGGTTTTAACCAAGAATGATGTAGACTCGGAGTGAGCCTGATATCAAAGAGATTTAGTTGGCTCAGAGGTATTTCCCCCTCAGATCCAGGTGAGAGAGAGACATCTTCCAGGACTGACAGATAGGTGTCATGATTTGAGGAGGCTTTGAGGAGATGTGATATATTCTGGGAGGATACACTTGTTTCAGTAGATATTGATATAGTAATAGATGAGGCAGCCAATCAGGAGGATTGGGTATGGATTTTGTCTCAGTCAGAGGGAGCAACTAGTGAGGCAGACTGGACAACATGACTTACTCTAGTGACAGAGGGAGTTGGCCTCATAGTTTGAGATGGAGGATCCTGGTCGGATGTACTCTTGGGATTAGAGGTGTGACGAGATCAAATGAGATATTACTCATTTAAGGGATATCGATGAGATTCAATGGACTGCAAGTCCATGAATACACCTATGATGACAAATCTAAAGAAGTTGAGTGATTCTACTTCAAATTTAGATTTGATGGATCCCACAATGTACATGCAGTTGAATGGATCCTTGATGTACTTGGTTAACACCATGCCAGATACTTACTTTGCACCTTGAGTCAGTTAATCATAGAGCCAAGACACTACCATTGGGTTGTAGCAAATCATGTACCTATGTGGTACAGTTGGACATGATATGTCTCAAATGATGGCATGAAGTTGCATAGATATACAAATTTTGACTAGGAAGGAAGTGAGGTAGACAGAAATAGCACTAGTGGGTGTTGCATTGGATTAGCCATGCTTCTTAGCTTAGCAGGAAGCATACTTTTGTATCACTCAATACAATAGAGGCATATTATATCACAACCAGTGACGCGAGTCGTGAAACAGTGTAGTTTCAGAGGCTTCTCGCAGGGCTTCATCCGAGACATGGTGCAAATGGAGCAATCAGATTCCAACACACAAACGAGTAGATTTTTGAAATTCTAGTAGAATCAGATGGGTCTGTGTGAACCTATATCCATTCTCCCATGATGGGTCTGTGTGACCCAGATAGGTCTATGTGACCCAAACAGGTCTATGTGAGCTCGGATAGGTTTGTGTGATCTAGAATAGGTTTGTGTGACCCAGATAGGTCTGTGTGACCTTGGGAGAATGATGATCTCATTCATAGATATTTACTATGATAAGTGGCCAAGTATGATGCATGATGCATAATGTTTTCCCCGTTGAGAGCGAGTGTTGATGATTTGCAACATAGGATAGATATTCATAGGGGCATACCTGTGGCCGAGGCATAGTCCTTACTTACAGGGGTTTAGATGTGGACTCAAGGTGCTTAAGGTGTTTCCATTTTTCAGATAGCATGGGACGTCACTCTCACAGGATTGGTGGTTTAACCAGCAGAGAATGGCAGATTCACTCATAGGGGTTTACCTATGGTGGCATTTACTCACAAGGGTGTGCTTGTGAAATTGAATTGTCTAGGTGTGGTATTCATTGAGACCCCAGGTGTTAGACATAGTTGTATGGAGATTGCTCATTAACTTGGCTCATGAAGACAACCTTTCTATGATAGAATAAATCCAAGGAGAATGCCTCCCTCATTGAGAGGGAGTGTTGAATATTTGCAACTTTGGGCAAATCATTCTCTACAAGAAATTATAAGAAGACCCATCTACACCATTACAGAAGCCCCAGAAAGAAATTGAAGACCCATGAAGAGAAGTTGGGCCCACTAGTAAAAGACAGAAAATAATAAAGTAATTTGATGACCCAGAATAAAAATTCAACCCCATATAGGTGCCTAGATTAGTATAAATACAGGACTAGATCATTTCATTTGGACAGTTAGACAAATCCTTTTGCATTGCGCACAAGGCAATTGCAACTGCAGTTTTGGTAATTTCACTATTTTTGGGTTTCTAATATCTTGATAAGTGAGCCACACTTGGGAAGGATATTCTTGGTTTCTCTTGGTCATCTTATTGAGGTGTTATGTCTTGGTGATGCGAGCCTTGGGGAGGATCTTCTATATATGGTATTTTTTCTATTGATGGTGATGTACTGGTAATACCTTAGACTAAATTCTTCTATAGAAAGGTTGTTGGGTTTTTCTCCCAAGGTTGGGTTTCCCAAGATAAACTCGTGTGTTCTTGTGTCTACCATGCATGGTTAATATTTCTAGATCTTGTTATTTCTGCTACATTGTTATAGTTGATATTTTCAGTGTATAGTTATTCTATGATAATTGTTGTATGAAAGTGAATCTTGTTATTAATAATAAGGCAATAACTATCAAGAGTTGAGAATCATAAAACATCAACAACTTCCAGAATTCCTACATTTCAATACATGCCTACAACAAATATCAAGCAACATGCATATTAAAACCAATCTCATGCACACATACTTCATTATTGTTCATAACTTAGGATGAAATATGCATTTCATCGCAATACTTATCTGTGCAATCATGGATCTGCCTCCATATGGTTGTCATGGTTAGATCCCATCTCATTGTTTTCCTTTAGACACACTCAATGTGCTCATGATCCTACCTATCATTATTTTCACTCAAGTATTCTCTTCTTCCAATCACTTACCCTCCAAGCTCATGCATCCCCTTCTCTGCTACACAGTCCCTCGAGTGATCCATCTTGCTAAGAATTTCTTGCACAAGAAGATTACAAAGACTTACATAGTCTTACAACTAATGCATCCCTCTGGCTTGCTCTAACATAACATAGTATACCTCAGTGGGGATCATGGCATATCATGGGCTCTAGTGTCACAACAGTAGCCTCCTTCCCATGCTTTCCAACTAAACAATCACCATACATCCTTTCGGGACAGGTCTGTCATCTCACCTATATCACATACATAGAATAACTATGAGATATTTTTACATTAATTCCAATAAGAATCCTTTAATTTGTTTTCTCATAGATATTAGGTTTCCACTTATCGATTTTCATATATGTTACCTATAGGAACTCATATCCCATAAGCATGAGGTCTCATCCTCATGACAATCTGTCTCTTGTACTTGCATCTATTGGCCTTCCTTATGGACTTACATTGTTGTTGTATTCAGGACCATCCTTCCTGCAATTTTCAACCATCATTCATCCAAATAGGTTGTTAGTATGTCGTGCACATTATACCTTTCATGCACACTTTCAGTGGCTCACAAGTGATCTCAAAATTGTACATACAGACAATTGAATCACTTCTATTTAATGATCATATGAAAATAGAAGGGAATTATTATTCTATACACATGCATTATCCATCATACCAACCCTTTCATAATTCCATCAATCATTAGCAATAATTGAACCAATRTGCCAATGCTCATGGTCACATTTACATAATCCATTCTTTCATTTAATATGGAATATCRCATATCTGTGTCATGTATTCCACCATGGTGAATTGGAGACTCATCCAATCATCTCACCACATGGCTAACTATACTAGAATTCATTGCCACAACAAGAGTATGGCTCCTGTCTTGAGTTGATCATGACCTCAAAATCAACATGACAAAATCATGAAACTAAAACTTTCACATAGATGCATTCATCCTTTACTAGTATCCCAACTGCTAATATTCATGCCTACTTCAATTTACCCTCTTGTTACTCCACAACTCTCTTGAAGTGTTGGAAGGTTTCCTTCCATAAGGGAATCCCAATAATTGCCCCTTTTTCTATACACATGCATCTCCTTAGTGCATTTAACATATGTACTACTTATGAGCACACTCATTCCTTCATCCTTGGATAATCAAATGCAATCATGATGTATCTTTTCATAAATTCCTTGCAAATATTTCAATCCATATTTTCCCATTGGAGGTTGTCTTCCTCTATTATTCAGGTTCTCCTTCTTGAATTATACCCTACTTGGGTATTGATGAAATGCATATAGTCAATCAAAATCGTAAATTTATCACCCGGATAACAATTTCCAAAGGAATTCTTACCCAATTCCTTTCAGAGTACATGCTACATTGTCATGATAAATTTGTATACCTGATTGTTTCCAACAACCCTTCTGATGTTATCTCATCAGTTGGTGCTCCAGGGGAACTCAGAGGATCCCTTCATCAATTTTGCAATAACAACCTTCTTTCCTTGTCGTTTGCACTATGTTATCCACCATTGGCAATTGTCTCCCCCGAACAACTCCAATATTTCCTATACACAGTAATCATAATCACAATCATATCATTTTTCATGCCAATTCATAATGTAAGTGCCCTGACACTTTTCAAAATCAACAAAAATGATCAGATATGTCTTAGCATATCTATTTTCACTCTACCATATTATCCCAAATTCATTCATGAGTGAAAACATAAAATTAATCCGGTTGTTCTACTTTTACACATTCATCAACATTATTTTAACCCCACATATTAGCCTCCTAGTTCTTACGTAATTATAAAAAAATCAGCAAGAGAGGTTTCAAGGGATTCTCCTTTCCAGTTTCCTTTGCTCATATGGAATTTTCAACATGGATAAGTTATTTCCATGATTCTCTTGCCATTTTTTTCCTCTTTGGATTTAACTTCTCTATTTCCTTGAGCAATCCTTTTCAAGTTCATATTGCCCATTCCTCATTTATAGAGTCCTCCTTCCCTGAATGCAAACAATATTCCAGAACATCATGGTTAATTCACAACTTCAATCCATATAAGGTGCATTCTGCACATTAACTATATAAAAATAAGGACTATTAACATTCTTGCATGTCATATGCATGTCTTTTAAAATGTAATCCAGAATTCTTATATATGTATAGGCTTTTTCATCCCACTGCTTAACTTCTGGTAGTCATTATCTCTATGGCTATGTTCTCTTAACATAGTCTTTACATATCTCATTCACATGGGGCTACCTCAACATGAAACCTTCTTGTTTCATATCCAACAATACCTCAAATGATCTCAATTTCAAGAGTTATTAACAACTCTTATCATTCCAGTTGCTTACCTACAACCTTAGATGAAATCATAAACATGCAGTTACATTATGTATCTAAATCACATATCCACACAAGTTCATGTACTTTGTCAGCTTGCATCCTCGTAATCATGCATATGAATCACTTGCACACTTGCACCTCTAAGCATTCCATACTAGCTCCTTATGAATAATGGCATTTACCTTCTTCAATCTAGTGTCCAACCAAAACAAATCAGACCCCTTCAAAAACAAGGTCAACTAGCTGATAGTAATATTGCCCCAACACAACAATCACTACTCTTGCTTCACCATCTACTTGTTTATGCATTTATACCAGGCATCTCATTAATGCAATCAAACCATGCCTCTAACATACATACCCATAAATACCAACATGCATGTGCACTACTTGTACATTTCCCATGTCATTCATGCATATGTATTTTAATTTAATTACATCCTTTCTGATGGAAGCTCATATTCATTCACATGATAGACTTGATAGGAATAATCAAGCATACATTGCCTTCTTTTCCTATGGAAATAATGAACAAGAGATCTCTCTTGCACACTTGCTACAAAAGCATTATGCATGTTAGGGATAGCTTAGTTAATTTACAACATTACCTAATGCATATCAAGTATCAATTTTATATTTTCTTCACATGCCACCTCACACACGTTCTAGGGAAATTTATTGTGTGTCAGATAATTGGGCATGTTTTACAAAAAACCCATGTTGTAGAATTTTAAAATTTGTTTCCATCACTCCAGAATATTCATACGAAAATCATTGTCTAAATGGGTGTGTTATAGCAAGATTTGCCTCACCCTATGCAATCTTGCCTAGGAGGCCTTTTTCCATTTCCCCATGCAGACTTACCATCCCTGTTTGTAAGATCCAGAGCTAAAAATAAACATTTTTCCACATGTACACATCTTTAACACTATACAGCATGCGTATATGTAGGCTCCTCCACTACAGCCCACGTACATCGAGATTTCTGCCAGAAAATGAAAATTAAATGTCGAGTTTCCATGTCACAACAAGAGATCTCTGATCCTTGGCCTTCCATATACTGGAAACGTTTTGACTCGGCCCTTCAGTTCCATTTTTAAGTCTATAAATGGGCCAATTCCGAGCTATGGAAAAAGGAGAAGGAATTCAACTTTGAGAGCAAAGTTACTCTGGAGAAATTATTTACTTCATATTGAGTCTGCATGCCTTCGTCCTTTAAGTCTGAACATAGTGTTCATCCCCCAAGATCTTCCCTTATTAATTGAGAACCTCATTGTTTCTGTAACTTCTGAGCCGAGTGTGCTTGGCTTGATAAATATTTTTTATCCGGTGGACAATTAACTCAGCATCCCCAAACACTGATATCTCTTCAATCCCCATGTCTTTTGCAGGCCTCAAACCCAAAATAAGAGCTTCATATTCTACCACATTATTGGTAGTTTCAAATTCTAACTTGTAGGACAAAGTTATAGTCTCTTGGGTAGGTGAAACCAATACCACTCCAGCACCAGCACCTTCTCTAGAAGAGGCTCCATCAAAGAACATTTTCCAAATAGAGGCAATCGGAGGAGAATCTTCATAGAGAGTAAGGGACTGCTTTCTGATTTCAAGAGGAGGTTCAGGAGCATCAGTGAGCTGCAATAAACTGGATCCCAAATTAGTATCAAGTGTGAAGATAGGATGATTGGTGAGGTTTGCTTCGTCACTAATAATGTAGGCCAGCTGAGCTTCTCTATACAGCCTTCTATGCTCCCCTCCAAACACAAGAATGGTAGCATATGTGAGGTCCATCTGCAAAGTTCCCCCAAGCCTTTTTATCCAATATCTTTACAAGATCATGCCAAACTTGGGGGGAACATCAGCCACCACGATATCCATGACCACACTCTTCATGGGCAACTGAAACAAGGTCACAACCAGATATTTAATGACCCCAAGACACTTCACTTTCCTAGAGTCAAAGGAATATAAGTCATGGTAAGTCTTTGTGATTTCTAATCCAAGTTCATCCATGACAGTTTTTGGCATGAGATTATGAGATGCCCCTGAGTCCAAACAGTTATGCAACACCTTATCATGTATGTTTAGTGATGTATAAAAGGGAGGGGATGAATCATCTCTTTCTTCTATAAAAGGACCTAAGATGACTGTTGGTTTTTCATCTTGAAGGTTGACTGAGTCTGTGGAATGGGATGATGGCTCATACTACAACACTTTAAAGAGGGACCTTTTGAAGTTTCCATGCTTGACCAGCTCTGAAAGGGGTACAGGGATTCTAATTTTTTGAATTTCATGATCAAAGTTAAAAGAGGAGGAGGGATTTAGAATTTCTCTCACTTCTGGGACAGGGCCTTTGAGGACAGGGCTTTGGACCACTGGTGAGGGGTTTTGCGTCTTCCTTCCCTTGTTGTTGTCTAATATATTTTTAGCAGGCTTTTCTGCTCTGGCAGGCTTATCAGGAATGTCAGATACTCCTCCTTTTCTTTTGGACCTGAGGTTGTATTTATTTGGGTTGTTAACGGTCTTCTCCCCTCTGCTCAGCGCATTTAGTTGGCTATCCATGAGAGACTCCTCATATGCAGATTGGGTTAAATGTGGAAATGATGAGGAGGTGTCTCCAAGGTAATGGATTTCGGGATTGACCTCTTCTTCCTCTCCTTCTTCATTAGCAACAAGGTTATTTTGGAGGGGGGTCTAGATTTTCTGATCATCCCTATCCCTGTTTCTCTGATCTCTTTGGATAATCTGAGGGGTGTTATTTGGTCTTCTGAAATTTCCCCTATTTTCATAATTAGGGGGATTCCTATAGTTTTTTTTCCCTTCCAATTCCAACCTTTCCATTCTAGAGGAAAGTGATTTTAGTAACTTGGTTACTTCCTCCATTTGAGGGGGGGTAGCAGAGGAACCAGAGGTTGAATCTTCAGACCTCCCCTTTCCTCTATCTCTATCAACCTTACTCCTAAGCTTGTCAACTGCCAATATATTGGACTCCACTTCCAGGGCTACATCTTGCATATAAGCCAAAGAAGTAGCTCTTCTTTCTCTTAACAGGAGGCAGAAATTAGGGTCAAAGGAACTAGCATATGTGATTTTGACAAAGGTTCATGTAGGTTTAATCTCAGCAAGAATATTATTATACATTTTATTAAACCTCTTTGAAAAGTTAAAAACAGATTCCCCTTCTTTTTTCTTAAGTGATCCAAATTCTGTAATATAGTAAAGGAAATATTTCTTATCCCCCCAATGTCTTAAGAATGCATCATCTAGGGATTCAATTCCATCAATAGATCCAAGAGCCAAGGCCCTAAACCATTTCCTAGCCTCTCCATCAAGGCTATGAACAAAAATTATCATCCATATATCTTCATCCACAATGACATAATTGTCTACATAACTATAAAAGGTTGTCAGGTGTTCTTCTGTAGTTATGTCTCCCTCACCTGTGAACTTGGGTAACTGCTTAAGGTAGACACCGGATGGGAGAGCGTTCAAAGGCTGAGGTAAAATGAGAGGGGCATATATAGCAGCCACTATGGCATCCATTCGGTTCCTAGGGGGATTAGCACCTACCATTGGGACATGGACTGGAGGAGAACCGGGAGGAGAAGGAGTTTTAACAGGGAAGACTAGAAATGTGCTTCTGGGAGAAAAGGGAAACATGTGAGGATTTGGAGAAAAGGCTACAGGGATTGAGGGAATAGAGGTTTCCCCTCCTGTAAATGCAACGATCGTAATAGGGGAAGGAGTAGTAAAACTCGGAGTGGGAAAATTTTCAGGGGATCTGGGTTTAGACCAGGGTACAACTCCTGGGGAAACAGGAGTGTCAAAGCCTTCCAAACCGAGACTGGGAGTGGGGAAATCAACAGGAAAAATCCCAAAATGTAAACTTCTAGAAGCTCCAATAGATGTTGTGATAGGAAAATGAGACACAACCACTGGAGTTGTTAAAGAAGGATTATGAAAATTTCCAGAATCATCAGGTACAGCAGCTGAAGTACCTTCCTGAGAGGTCTTTCTTTGTCTGATAATTTTCTTTGGGTCAGCTTCAGGTTTTGCTAGAGGCAGATGTGGAGTAGACCTCGTGTGTCTTCCTTTCGAAGCCACAACTGAAACAATGGAGTCGTCATAGTGGAGTTGCCATGTGCAAGTTGTAATCTTCAATGGTTCTGATATCTGATGCACCTTTAGAATCAGAAGCTCTTTGTCATTCTATCCCAGGGAATGTCTTCAATTCGTCCCCGGCAACGGCGCCAGAAATGTTAGCACTAGAAGTCACCCTCTGATTGCAGAGAAGGTAAGCCCAGTACCCATCAGAGTTTTATATGTCACAGGTTGGTTTTAAAGAGGTCAAATGGGCGGAGACTCGAGATGGTATCGTTTTAACTCAAAAAATTGGGCCAGCATGCACAAGCAGGTGAGTTATTGATTAACTTCATTCAGTAGGTTGCAGCAGGGGTGAGTAGGAGGAAGAATTGGTGAGAAGAATGTAGAGGTCTGCTATGGACATCAGGTATTCCAGCAGCCTAAGGAGGAAAAGCTTCAAATACAAGATCCTCTTGGATTCAAAACTTCAAGAAACTGGAGAACGTTAATAACAACACTACAATCAAACATACATTACAATACAGTCAAAACAATCCATGTGAATCCTTCAATCATGGACACTTCAGTAGCAGAGGAAAATAAGATGAGAAAGAAGCTGACAGTCATTAAACAAGAAGTCTCAGCTCACAATACATAACCAGAGCTTCATTAAAACTTTACAATATGGGAGCTTAGCTCAACCATCGACCATAACAAAATAACCAAACGAACTATATATACTTAGAACAAAATGCCACTGCAGTCAAAGCCTTGATTCGGCGAGCTCCCTGTCAGGTTGAACGTGCACACGATCTTCTGGTAGATTGTGCATGCAGACGTCTATCAGACGCGAGTTTCAGATAAGTCAGTATGTGTCTTCTCTGTCAGACTACACATGCAGTTCTTTGTCAGACACGATCTCGGGCAGTCTGCCAGTCCTTTTCGAGCCTTCCATTTATGGGGGGAGACGATGTTTCAACCACTTCCCCCAACTTCATTAACTATCTGCATCGGGATCAGGACGAGGCCTGAGTCAACGCGGCACTTGGAAAATGTGTTGGTCGCACTCTAAAACTCTACCACTTGGATCATTGCTTGGACGCCTACAGGGAACACTAGCGGGGGGACGTGGACGCTGACGAGGAGGAGTGGCAAGGTGATTGACGCACACCGACACAGAACAGAGAGCGAGCAACAGCTAGGTGGAAGGAAGCAGGTGGTGGTGACTGGGAATGTGTGGGCGCCAGTTCGTGAGAGCTGAGGTGCCACGATGCGAAGGTGATGTGGCAGAGGAAGATGATGTGGTGGCAGGGCAAAGTGGGGACAACAGCATAGGTGGAGGCGACATGGGAGACAAATGTCGGGAAGCGAAAGGTGGAAGTGAAAAGGGGAGATGTGACAAGCAGGGGGGAAGGTTGAGTGGAAGACAGGTGTCAGAGGGAGTGAGGGCGGTAAGTGGTCTAGCTCGAAGGGGGGGNAGTGAGGGCGGTAAGCGGTCTAGCTCGAAGGGGGGGGTAGGTGGTAAGTGGTAATAAGCTGGGGGGTCCGAGTTGATGAGAGGATGCCATGTAGTGGGGGGCCTGCACCTGCAAAACCACTTGCTCGGACCCCCCTCTTGTTAAAGGCAGAAGGTCGGGGGGGTCTGAGATGGGCTGTGGGCCATAGATCTGAGCGTGCTATGCTTAGCCACCCAGATCTGCACATGCCTTAGCACAATGCACCAAGAGGTCAAATCACCCCTTCCGATCTTGGATATAACACATTTGTGGGTTTTTAGCCCAATTCATTTCATTTTTTCACCTAGGGGTCAATTCTTAATGGAAAAACACCTTTTTACAAAAATCTATGCTAACACTACCCATCCTGCTCCATTACCTATTTTTCTTTGAAATCAAGGAAAAAGGAAATAATTGATTATTTCCAAGAATACATAATTCAACAAGGAAGCTTGGGGTTTTCTTAGCATGATGAGCCCCCCTCTAGGCCCCCTCACTATTCCCTCTTGTGGTATCATGGATTGTTCCTAGTGCTATACCCATTAGTCAACTAGTTTGACTTTTCTTTATTAAAAAATGATACAATTACATTGTGCATATGCCATGGCATGGCATTATCTCCATGCTAAGACGAAATCACTACTAAGCATAATTTATTACAAATTAATCAGAAGATTAAAAATAGGGTGTTACACACTGAACAATATTTAAGAGTCATTGCTTGAAGTTGTCAAAGGTCCATGTGATGATGGGCCTATTCTTCAAATGACCATTAATTAAGAGTGCCCTAACCATTGTAAGAAAGTGAATTGTTATGGTTTTTATCTTAAATTTTGATTTAACCATAATGTTTAACAAGATTTTAAGTGCACCCAATGAATTTATAAATTCAAATTGTTACTTTTACAACATTAATAAAATAAAATAGACAAATAATATGAAAAGAAGGGAAACACTTGCATTCATGTCTCTCAACTCTTTTATAAGAACATATCTTCTACAAAACCTTCTTCATAACATTAATTTGAGGGTTAATGTATTCAAGACTTTCCTTTTGTAGTGATATTGGACATTAAACGAAAACATAAAACAAAGGATAGAAACACACAAGCATAAGGTTGCGAGAAGCTATGTGGTAGTTGTGTTGTTGATGTTCTTGAAATTTTAAAAATAAGGGCATAAGAAAACTACAACAAACTAGAACCTCAATAGACGAGGGATGATGCCAATAACCATAGAAGCAAAACCAACAACCTCGGAAGTGAAGGTCCTAAAACCCCAAAGAAATCTAATAAAATAAAAACCTTGGTGACATAGAACATAATTATGCCAATTATGCTACTGCAACATAATTGTACCTCTACAGTGGTTGGAGGCACCTCTAACTGAGCAATAGATGGAGAGGAAGAAGAAGTTGTTGCAATGGCAGTTCCATGAAGGTGGGATTAATGATCCAATGTTATTTGATAGTCATCTAATTGATCGAGATTGTTGTGAGTGAGTAAAGTGTCACCATCAAACATAGAATGTAGAGGAGGGAAACACCTTACAACATAAATATTTGTTGAAGTGTTTTACAAGTGGAATGCAAAAATATATGAAGGAAAAGCTATAAAAGTTGGTTTTCAAGATTAAAAAAAAAAGTGACTAAATGAATATAATATAAAGGTATAAAAACCCCTTGATGGGGTGTTAGTGTAGATTTAATGCAAGTCCATTCGGGAACCGAGCAACCCGCCACTTGGCTACCCAATTCCCTAGGTGGTTGTGGGGAGAACCTCAAGTATTGCTTTTGCACTCAATCTACAATCTTGTTTTGGTCTCTGTAGCGTGAGAACACAAGGTAGAGTACATGTCCGATGAAGGATAGTAATTTTCAGGTCATTCAACCATTTATCATGCAAGCTATGACTTTAAGTCTCGCTCACTCCAGAACAAAGATGGTAGAACGTAGTGGAATGTTTCTTATTGTAGTCACTGTTGAGGAACAAAATGTTTTGTGCTTACATTGGTGGTTTGAGGTAAGAATTGTGACCCCCTCACCCAACTTCCTATGTTTCTCCCTCCTTTAATGCCTCGTCTCCAGTAAAGAGGGAGAGTGCATAGAGGAAGGGGTTCTTCTTGGCAACAGGGAGCCCAACAGGTCAACCAGGAGAATTTAGTTGTAGATTTGGGCCAGGAAAGTTGATCTTCGCCTCATCAAACTATTGTTTTGTAGGAGGGAATGAGTACTCAGGAAGAGACATGATACCAAATGTGAGTAAGGAAAATACTACAAGAACTATGAGAAAAAATCATTCTACAATGACACCTTATGCTAATCACAAGAGCTGGTACCTTAACTAATCAGTATATCGACATCGCTCTGAACAAAAACAATTGACCTATATTCCAAAGAATATCGATGCCAATGCAATTGAGTATTATAATAAAAATTCATCTTGGGAATCCTATAAGCACAATGTTCCACAAAGGATTGAATCAAGGTGTGTTGGCAATTTGGTTGTCATTGATGTCAACCTTGATAAATATGTGAAGTATCATTGATTGATTGTTTTGAGAAGCATTGTCAATATTGGACATATTGTTATGAATGTGACTTGAATGTCAAGCATTGTTAATATTGGACATAATGTTATGGAGGTGACTTGAAAAACATTGTCAATATTGGACATAATGTTATGAAGGTGACTTGAATGTCAAGCATTGTCAATATTGGACATAATTTTATGAAGGTGACTTGAATATCAGTAGAAGATAATATTGACTAATATATTGTATGAGCTTGATACACTCATCCTATATTGTATAAGGCTAATATTGTGTCATTAACATCCATGCACAAAAGAAGAAACTATGAAGAAACTTTCCAGATAAAAAAGGTAAATGGATAATCCAATATGGATCCATACAAATTACAAATAAAGAAGTTAATAAGACATGGTTCATTAAAAGTTATTCAGAAAATCTCAATTGAAGAAGAGTCCATAGATGAGACAAAATGTCAATGGTGGATGTTTGGTGAGGAAACATTGACACCATCAAGTTACAATTCGAGTCGATTTAAACAACAATAAAGTCAACTATCTAGAAGTCGATTGACTGCAAGAGGAGTCGAAGACAAGTTGATCGACTGCAAGCCTGCAGATTGACGAAAGTTGGAGAAGACAAGTTGATTGATTTCAAGATGAGTCGAAGACAAGTCGACCAACTAAAGGTCGAAGTCGAAGGAAAATTGAGTCAGGAAATACAAGTCGACCAAAGCAAGTCGAGACGACCAAATTCGAATTTCTCAAGTCAGTTTTCTTCCAAGTCGAGTCGGTCCAAGAAAGAAGTAACCTAAAGGTCGAAGTCGAAGAAAACTTAATTACAAGTCGGGTCGAGGTTGAAGCAATATGGGTCGATTAAAATTGAAATACTCAAGTCGAACTTCTCCTAGTTGAGTCGACCAAAAAGATGTTTGTCGGTCGAATGAGGAAGAAAATACAAAAAAGGGTGAGACCAAGTCAAATCTTTAGTGAATAGTAGCTGAGAGGGAACCAATTTTAATATAACCATCAAGTAAAATGTTTACAAGTTGAGTTTAAATAATCACCAATAAAAGAGATATGTGGAGGTTGATTTAGAAATTCACGAAAAGGTAATATGTACTGAAGTCGATCTGGCATCCGACGACGAAAGGAAAATATGGTCAAGTTTCCTTAAAAGAACCACATGTACCGGCCACCTCGCACACATTCTAGGGAAATTTATTTCATGCCAGATAATTGGGCATGTTTTACAAAAAACCCATGTTGTAGAATTTCAAAATTTGTTTCCATCACTCTAGAATCTTCATACGAAAATCATTGTCTAAATGGGTGTGTTAAGACAAGATTTGCCTCACCTTATGCAATCTTGCCCAAAAGGCCTTTTTCCATTTCCCCATGCAGACTTACCATCCCTGTTTGTAAGATCCAGAGCTAAAAATAAACATTTTTTCACATGTACGCATCTTTAACACTATACAGCATGTGTATACGCAGGTTGCTCCACTACAGCCCGCGTACATCATGATTTGTGCCAGAAAATGAAAATTAAATGTCGGGTTTCCATGTCACAACAGGCGATATCTAATCCTTGGCTTTCCATATACTGGAAACGTTCCTACTCGGCCCTTCAATTCCATTTTGAAGGCTATAAATGGGCCAATTTCGAGCTATGGAAAAAGGAGAAAGAATTCAACTTTGAGAGCAAAGTTACTCTGTAGAAATTATTTACTTCATATTGAGTCTGCATCCCTTTTTCCTTTAAGTCTGAACACAGTGTTCAGCCCCCAAGATCTTCCCTTATTGATTGAGAACCTCATTGTTTCTCTCTTATGAGCTTTCCTTTGGTGGAGGAATGAAGTGATGGAGGCCCAGCTAGAAGGAACTTAGTTTCTCGGTTCTGAACCATGCCAACACGAAAGTCTGTAACATTTTCACTTATGCTAATCGCATATTAATAGAAATATTATTTTCCCATCCAATTGATGTCTTGCAAATATATTGAATTATTATTCCATGGGCATATTTGTCATGTTTATTAATGGACTATGCTATATAATGTCCTAACCTTTTATATTATCACCATATGCTTGCTTTGCTTGTTTGTTGAGAACTTGTTGTAGGTATATAGCGTTGGGTCAAAGTGCTCAACGGTGGACTTCATCGAACATCTGGACGAGGTAGGCCTCTTTCTTATCTCACTTGCATATTGGCTTATATAGCATGTTGTTGGGATAGAGTTGATTTGTGTAGTCATTTTCGTCTGTTGTGGTTTACCCTAGCCATAGAGAGATTTTCCTCGTAACAGAATTAGCGACCATATTGGGGATTGAATCTTCTTTCTTAGGGTTTGGAGTACTTTTCTCCTTAGATTGCTCTCATTTCTTTCGTGTTTCTTATCGCATCATTGCTTGACAGCCTCTAGTAACTCTCAGTCTGAGTTTTCATCTTTTCTCCTTTGCTTGGCCTTGTTTTGAAACATATACGCGCTTTTTTCCTTGACAGTCCCATACATACAAAGGCTGTCTCACTGCAAGTTGCGTATATATGCTTTGTTTGCCTAAACATTCGCGTACATCAGTTTCCTTGCTTGTTTGTTGGGTCTGGTGGTTGTTAGGTGGGATTTGATGTTTGTTGAGCCTTCTTGGGTCTTTGTAGTGCCTATTAAGTGCTTGTGGGATGACAGGAAACCTATCTTTGSTTGAATTTTTGGGCAGAGTCTTTCTCATCATCTTTTCATTTTTTATTGTCCTTGTACATTGGGTTGGGTGTTTTGTTGCTTGGTATCCTGCTTGAGTTGTCTCTTTTTATACACAGTAGGGTTATATATATCAAGTTACTTTTCATTCCATGCATTCTCACTTTTGTTATATTGAAAATACAAAAAAAATAGGCATTTTGCATTGCTTGGCATTTTTGTCTTTTGAAGTCCTTGTCATTAGCTTAGTGCATATAGTGAAAGATTGCATTTTACTTCAGAATTGCAGAGTTGAATTTGAAAATTGCATTGGTTTTTAGAAGCGTATCATTCATTGAAAGTTAAAGTTAGGACTTTGCATTATTTTCATATTTACTTTTCGTGTAGAGTCATAACACCATGAGTTTCACTACCATACCTTTTTGAGTAATCACGACCATTAAAATCAATGCTATAATTTAAAATTAATTAGTCACAATTTTATTTTCTAGTGTGCACTAACTAGCTTAGGATTTAGTGCCTTTGAATAGGATTTTGTGAGTAAACTTCTCCAAGGCAATTAAATCAACATATGTGTCTGAGTCAGGGAGTGGAGCAATCCATTGTATAATTGGTAAAATCAGGAGGCTCCGCTCACACCGGAGTTAATCACGAGGTCGCGCGAAGTCGATTGAAGGGATATCCCCCCGATACCTTCCTAGCGTTAGAGATATTTTTGGGAATCTATTCATTTTTGGGGATCTTGCTAGTGCCTTTACCTCCATGAGAGGCGGTGCTTTCAAGGTTTCGGGCTTTGCTACCCTGCCCATACGGTGGACCTGACTTACGACTGCTTGCCTATGCATCGGTTATACAGTGGTTTATTAATTGCTTGACTTAGGTGTCTCATAGGTTACTTGCAGGGGTTATTCTGTAGGTACCCTGGGTCAGAAAAGGGTTAGACAACACACAGTATTTATGGAGGATTACCTCTCTAGGAGGACTGACAGACTGGTTTTTAAGCCCACGAGGGCCCTTATAACTGATTATGTTACCTCTGATCTTTAGCAGGGAGTGTCAGGTCCCTCTTGGGCTAGACATACCCTCTTTAGGGAGGGAGGCCACTCAGCCACTTTACCCCGTTTGCATGCATATAGGGTATTTGACTTTTGGTATGCTCTTTGATTACTAGTTTGCCTTAAGACTCTATATTGAGTTCTCATTATCATGGATAGTGGAGTCCTTTTGGATCCCTCGTTTACCGCTACCTACACCATGATGCCTACTTAGTTCATGGGGATGAGTCCTATTTTTCTCATAATGGTATACAGAACTATGGCACTCAGTCCGCACCTTGGGTCTCTAGTCATTCTCCTATTGATATGCCTTCACCCTTGCAATCCTCTCCCTGGTCCACTTATATGAATCCTAGCATTGGATCTGGGGGCACCATGGCCCCAATTCCTGCGTCTTTGTTTCATATGAGTCATTTCTCTCAACCATCTTTTACAATGGGAGGTTGGAACCTCCCCTCTTACGGATCCATTCCTAGCTATGCTCTTTCAGAAGCCAATACTTAGATGGGTACTTACTCTACTTATTACACCCCATCCATGTATCCTTCGTCCACCATGTCAGTTCCATCGAACACTTTTCCCATGACGGGTACTCATGTATCCCCGGGTGTTTCTTACGGGGAGAATCAATTTTACGGTTCGGGCTACCTTCTTTATGGAATCCCTTCACAAGGGAGCAACATATATCCTCACTCGAATAGTCCTTATCATACTTTCGTCTCTTCAAAAACTTCAGTCATGACACCTGTACACACCTCTTCGAATCACTAAGGCAGAGGATACTACCTTTCCGGACAGGGACAGGGGGTAAACCAGGATCCTTCCTGGCCTGTAATGTTTCAAATTCAATATTTTCCTAGACCTTGGTATCAAATGCCACAACTCGTCGCTAGTCCAGTCACTGTCAGTCATACTGGAGCTCCATCACCAACCTCTGCCAATCATGTTGGAGATGGGTTGACGACCTTTGCAAGTCATGTTGACAACCCGCACCTAGCCACTGCTAGTCATGTTGGGGGCACCACTCTAATCGCCACAAGTCATATCAATATCACATCTCCAACCTCTATACATCATGTAGGAGATGACTCTCTCACCTCTGCCTGTCATGTTGAGAGCATGTCACTGGCCATTGTGAACGATGTTGGGAGCATTGAGAAGCCTCAACGCCTTAGACATAAACCTAAATTCCTTTGTAGGAATTGCGAAGGATATCACCTTACTCATTTGTGTCCAGCTACTGTTGGGATACCATAAGCGTGGGGCTCACCTAAGGGCCCTTTTGATTCTAAGGCATCTATGGTTTCCCCACACCCTATTTCTCCTTTGATTGACACTACGGTAATGTCACCGCAATCATCTCCTGACCTCACCCCCATTGTCGAGGGTGATGTGTCCCCTATCCCTATTATCGTGCATCCTCTTCAACCTAAAATTGAAGAAGTGGTTGTACCAGTGCAATATCTGGTCAATCCTACTCTCCTTAAGGAAGGTGATGCATCCTTCAACCATGTCATCAGCATTCCTGATCATGCACCTTTTGAATGAAAGAGATTTATTCTCTCCTTGAGTACTCTCCCTCCAAGTCCCAAGTGTTAGCGTTAGAAGTCACTCCTAGATTGTGACAGGAGCAGAGCCCAATGCCCATCAGTTTATGTCACGAATAAATTTAATGGGTGCTCGAATGGGTAGAGACCCAGGAAGGAATCGCTCTAACTCAGGGACCAGGCCTGGTATGTAAAGAACAAAAGAGGTCTTGATCTAACTTCCGTCAGTGAGTTGATTGTAAAATGAGCAGATGGAAGACTTGGTGAGATGAGTGAGCAAGACTGCCTTGGGCATCAGGCCTTTCAGCAGCTTGAGGAAGAAAAGCTCAGAATACAAGATCCTCTTGGTTCTGAGTTTCGGAGAACTGAAGAGTGACTTGACCAGATCCTCCAATTCCAAATCATTCAGCGTTGAGAAAATACAAGAACTGATTAGAAACAACGCAACTATTATAGTGATCCAACCTACATCATCCTATAACAGCGCAACTCGACTGGATCCTCCAATTCCGAGCTGTTCTAACACAGTGTAAACAAAGAGATGGAAAGAAACTGACATTCATAAGGCAAGAAGTCTCAAGTGCCAATACATAACCAGAGCAACCAGTGCTTCGTTAAAAATTTACAATCGAGAGCCTAGATCAACCATTGGTAGATTGCAAAATGGTGAAAATGCCTACATATACTCAAAACAAAACAACAACAGCGAAAACGAGACACTGCATTAAAAACATTGAGTCTGCATGTCTTCTGGCAGTCTACGCATGCAGACTCTAGACGATTGTGCACTTATGATAGATGCAATCAGACTCCTAACTGTCCTGCAGATGAATCGACATGCTTTTAATCCTTTGTTGGACTTTCCATTTATGGCGGAGACGATGTCTAACCACCTCCAACAACTTCAATAACTGCTTTCTTGGGATCGGGAACAATCCTGGTCAACTCTGCCCTCTGGGACATGGAGGTCTCCTCATGGTACCATCTGGATCAGCTGAACAGTCTAATGGATAAGGCATGGAGGATCTGGCATGCTTGGCGTGGAAAGGGGAAAGGGAGTGATCACGGAAACAACAGGGGTGAGACACATGGAAAGAAGAAGGGATGAAGGTGACGGGATATAATGGTAACGGGGGACACATATTTATGAAGGGCTGACGTGGAAGGGAGTGGGACAGATGTTGGAGGACGAGGAGCGGCCAAAGGAAATGGTCCATGTCACGCGGTTAAGAAGAGAACAGATGGTAGGGGAGAAAATGGTACAGAAGGCGACATGACA
>JASDQU010439097.1:24716-38401 GCA_032191745.1 Picea mariana | reverse complement strand
CTATAATGACATGAGAAGGAAATTTGAAACACCTCAAACATTTGATTTGGAAGAGGAGAAATGAGTCAACAGGCTTGCAAACCTTTTGCCATCTGAAAACACTCAAAAAACTAGCTTTTGGAGGAGAGCGCTCCCCTATACCTCTTTTGGGAGCGCCGACGCTCCCCCTTACACTATCTGGGAGCATTATAAAGCTCCTCTGGCCCTTTTGAGGGAGCGTTATGGATTTTGAAAGCGCCGGTGATCCCATAAAGCCTACTAGGGAGCGCTACAGTGCTCTGATGGTCCTTTTGAGGGAGCGCTACCTATTTTGGGCAGTAGTTAAGTTGTTGAGATGAATGGGGGAAGAATCTTTTCATTCTTGGAAGGTAGTTGAGCTCGAATCCCTGGTCCAGCCATGATCTCAGGAAAGATCCTCAACTGAAGGAGGAAAATCCTCAACTTCCCCAAGGATATCTCAAGTGGTTAAAGCCTCTCCAAGGCTATATAAGCAATCTTTCTAATGGTGAAAGAGGAAGGGAAATGGAGAATGACACCAAACTTATGGTCTCATAAGAGAGAAATGGAAAAGGAGAATCACACCAAACTTATGATCTCATAAGTGGTGCTGGAACAAAGATAATTTGGAAGCAAGAGACGTATGATCTCATAGGGAGCAATTAGTGAAGCTATCATCATTCAGATCATGGATCTTTTGAGAAAGGTGTAGAAAAGGAGGACTTGGCAGAGCTGTTGCAATCAATCCATGGCTGTAAGCAATGTTTTGTCTTCATTAATATAATTTGCTTGGCCTGTTTCTTTCTAGTTTGTGTCTGATCTTACTTGAACTTATCATTGATAGATAGATCTGTTTTCAAACTAATATCAATAGAGTAGGAAGCGGTCGTACTTTGTTTGTCTACAGGACTCATCGAGGAGAGAAATATTGGAGCTCAACTCGAAGTGTGCAGGGACAAACATCAATAAAAAGGTACTGTTGTTCTCCTTCCTTCTCATGTGCTAGTTTGTATGGATTTGAAAGGAAGTCAGTGTCCACGTTAAGCACTTTCTGTCTTAGAGTTTAGGGTCTAGCTCTTTGAGGCAATCTACCTGTACGTAGGGAGTTTTTCCTACAACAACAAGCTGAACACATTGCTACATACTCTTCCTCTACAGAACTGAGCACCACACAAGTCTACTTCCTACTGATCCAGGAGATCACAACTGATCCCAAACTGAAGCAACATCTGAATGTACTCTTTCGATCTATGACACAGCCTACCCAATATGAATCTTTATAGCCCTCCAGTCTTATCTCATGATCCAAGATATATCTGAGTCCATAATCAATTATACCCTTCAAGTACCTCATCACATGTTTTTCCACAATCAGGTGAACATGTCTAGGCTCAACCATGTACTTAATCAATGCGTTCACCACAAAACATATATCTAGCCTCGTGTTTGTCAAGTACATCAATGAACCAATCATTTGTCCATACATGATAGAATCCATTGTCTCTGAATATGTATCACTCAATAACTTTAGATTCATTGCCATCGGTATAGGCATGGATTTACAATCTATCATTTTGAATTTCTTTATAATATCTATAGTATATTTTCCTTGGCACGGGAAAATCTCATCAGGTTTCTGCCATACTTCTATACCTAAGAAGTAACGCATCATGCCTAGGTATTTCATCTTGAACTTTGCAACAAGATTCCTCTTACTCTCAGTGATGAGCTTCTCGTGTCCTGTTAGAAATAGGTCATCAACATATAACAGTAATATCACTGGTCCACCATCCACAATCTTGTAGTAAATGTTGGAATCCGCTTTACTCTTGGTAAATCCCAAGCTCATCAGAAAATTTTCTAATCTAGCATATCATGTCTTGGGTTCTCGCTTAGGCCCATACAAATATTTCTTCAATCTACAGACATGAGACTCCTTCTCATGTATGTTGTGGTTTCTCTATGTATAATTCTTTTGACTATTGGAGAAAGTGTCTCTTCATAGTCTTCTCCCTCTTGTTGGGAGAATACTCTGGACACAAATCCGGATTTGTACATATCTATGATGTCGTCAACAACATGTTTGATCTTGTATATAAATTTGGAAATCACCACTAACTTCCCTTCTGGTCTCAAGGAAAAAAATCCATATCCCAGTCCTTCTGACTGGCTTCCTCCTCTGTCACTGAAASTAGGGAATCTTCCCAAGACGTCTCATATCTCCTCAAATCCTATGAATCTTCGATATAGCCTCCTCAACTCATGGAAACTGTCTATCAATCTTGGAATACGTCTCTCTCTCCCGTCTGAATTAAATTCTCTAAGACACTGACTCTTGTTGAGATCAGGCTCACTCTGTGTCTCTATAATTTTTGGAGCCATCTACTCCCTATATATGTGATGATTTCCTCTGAAGTCTCCTATGAATGGTCCTAGGGAGGCTTCTCCTCCTTATTGGATCGTGAGGGATGACTCCCTCTAAACTCTAGCTCCTTCTGAGCTAGTACTTGGTGGGGTCTCCTGCCTCACCATTGGTGGAGCCATCTGCTCCTCATGATATGGCTCATCAATTCTATGTGGATTTTCATCCTGCAAAGTGTCATGGGACCATGTTRGTCTCTACCTGGTTGCTACAATGATTCTGGGTAGGCCCTTCTGGATCTACTAACTTTTCCTAATGATTTGAAGAGTGATCAACTGCACTAGAGGGATTTGTTCAATCATATTTGGAGCCTTCTTATTCTTACAATCAATCTCCATATGAGATACTTTGTATCTCGCAAAATTACCCTTCTTCGTCTTCTTTTTCTTTGGTACATGGATGTATACGGTCGTGTATACAACTTCTTATCTAGATAGTCTACTCCATGTCTCAAACTAGAGATCATCTAATATGTTGTCTCCTGCAACCGTCACTATATATTCCCTCAAAGTATCACCTATGACCTGTGCGGAACAAGGACAAAAAAGGGGAAAATAATAGACAAGAATAATACTCTTATAATAATAAAAACAAGAATGAGAACGAATAATCATAGTAGCTCCTTCTTAGAGATATTGCTTGTGACCTGCCTGGAACAAGAGCCAAAATAAAAATACAATAATAAGAAATAGGAACAACACTCTTCTAGTGTTGTGATCAATCATTTCTTCATTGTAACCTCCATGGAATTTATAAAATAACCTTCCTGAGACAAGAGCAACAAGAACAAAAAGTATAATAGCATTTTCATAAGAACATATCTATGTCAACAAGAATAAAAGACAATATCATGGTAATCATCATATTCTTACCAAGGTGACATGCCTGGAAGAAAAACAAGAAGTATCTCCTAGCAGTGATAGAACCTTTCAAGGATTGTTGTCACAACTAGTAATGTAGCAATTATCAAACTTGATATGTGCAAATTGGAAACTTATTAATTTAATAAATCAAACTTGGACCCTGGAGTCTTATCTTCAAGAACAAGTGTTTTTTATTTTCTTCTGAGTCTTCTTCACCCAAGATGACACATATGCTCTTCAACCTGTCCCCTGTACTTAAGACAATATGATTTCTTGACATAAATCTAAGTTAGAGAATATAATGCAAATAAACACTAAAATCTCAACCTTAATCAATCTAATACTTTGAATAAAGTTAGTTTCTAACTTTAACTTTGAACAAAGGTTACTATGATAATCATAACTTCAATATATCAAAATACAAATAGTTTTCATAAGATCACAATAATTCCATAACAAATAAAGGCATATGAAAACAATCAAACCTGGAGTGCATTGTTCCTTTGAATGTGATGGATTTGAGATCCCTCTAGATCTATGATTGTTGCTTGGACAAGAGATCCCTTCTCCTGCAATTATACTCAAAATAGTGATACAGTTTAAACATATATAAGTACATACTTATGGCAACATCGAGAGACAGTGGCACCATACGACAACAGTGGAAAGAAATCATGAACCTTAAAACTTCAAAGGTGCTCCAACTTATAATCTAAAGGTATTTGGAGATGCGCTAGGGTAAGGTGCACTAGGAAAACCAAAAATTAGGCCCAACGTTTCACAAATACTTTTACTACAACTGGTATTGCAACTGGCACTGCAACTGGCACTGCAACTGGTGCTGCAGCTGGCACTGCAACTGGTGTTTAACTAGTGCTACAACTGACATTGCAATTGGTGCGAAGGAATTGACACTGAACTTTAGAAATTGTAGATTTGATCTAGGGGAAAGATCCACCCTACTTAGGTGATCTTCTTAGTGGGTTTAGTAAGTGCCCAATGAGCTTGACAATGGGGGAAACTGAGGATATTCATTTTAGCAGTTAGATTGTTACAAAGGAAACTAGCTCTGATGCCATGTTAAAATTTTGGTATGCTCATTTAACCATAGGCAATGTCACACCATTGTCACCCAACCATAGGCATTCACATATGCCACCCCTGAGCACACTAACCTTTACTTAGAATAATTTTGGCAAGTCTACACTAGAACCAACAGATAAACCCTAGCCACAATAATGTTGCAACAGCAACAAAATAGCCATACAAAGATAGTGTACCTTACACCAAGAGTAGCACAAGAGAGATACTAGAAATAATGCTACACCATTCCTCCATACTTGCGCCCTCTCCAACTGCAACTGCAACTCTCCAAACTTGTTCCCTAGCTCCCACTATTGTTCCTCCTTAGAATTGTGCACTGGCTAAGTGAGTGAGTGTACAAATGAGCTAAGGCGTCACCTTATTTATACTTATTCTTCCAGTGATTTTCCCACAGGGCCGACCTGTCTTTTCTAGAAAATATAATTTACTTTGAATTTTCTTGCAAGGTCGACTTCTCTTTCTTGGTTTCTTATTTATTTATTATTATTCTCCTTGGGCCGACTTCTCTTATAGGGTTTCACACATCTGTTTAATGGCTCTCTCACTTTTGAAATATTCTAATCTAATTACAAAGGTTACACTTGAAGGTTAATACCTCCTACAGGTACCAAAACATCAACAATCCCTAATAAAAGAATCTAAGGATGATTAAATCTAAGCACAATATTATTCTAGGAGTGAAATGAAACAAAAGTAAATACAACTAATCTAAGAAATTAAATGTTTTGCAGTGTTTGGGTTTATTTTAGGTTTATTTTAGGTTTACTTTAACTTGTTAAAAAATAAGGAATACATGCAAAAGACAAGATGAAAAAAATCGAGACAATCCCCCCGAGAGTGGGGGATGAGAGGCCTAGTGAGTGATCCCAGTGTTTCTTTTAAGTTACAATATTTTTAGAAGAATGTTTGAGTAAGACCATCCAAACTTACAAATAGAGAGAAAAATAATATTGTAAGAAGGTTAGGTGCATTAGGTGATCTCGTATGCTCTGGATCATTGAAAATCGGGTAGATTTTCCCTTTGGCTATTCATCAAACCTACAAAAATAGCAAGCTAAAGTGGATAAGATATGCCCAAAAGTGATTTTGGATAGCCTGCAAAATGTGTTAGTTTTTTTCACAAAAAATACCAAGTGAAAGCTATGTGAAACATTAGCAAAATCAACCAAGAAAGTAAGTGGAATGCTAGATTTCTTAGTGGCTTTTGTTTGTTGTTCGAGACAACAAACAATAAGGCACTAAGATTTCCAAATATATAATTTAAAGCTCTTAAAATTGAAACTATCTTTTGGCCTTGAGATTTAACTGTAAAATACTTGCTAAGAAGAAACTTCTATGCTAGATCTAGATTAATGAAAACTTGTAATTGCAAACTAGATCTACCATGCATGCAATGAAAAAGTAATATCTACTTCTGATTTACGATTAAAATAAATATCTACTTATGCATTCCAAGTTAAAGTATCAAGAAAGTATTTTATTTTTTTTAGAAAGAGAGAGAGAGAAGCTTGAAATGGGGAATCCTTGGGCTATGGAGTCTTTCGGTGAAAGATGAGGGACTTTGTTCTCAATAGACTTGAAGCTTGTGGAATATTGAACTCAAATCAGCCACTTCTCCAAGTACGAGGACAACTTGTAAAACTTAATAAAATTGCAAACAATCCATTAAATATTGGTTCCCCCTACACATGAAATCTAGATAGCATGTTATTTAACCGAAATTTGCACGCAAATCTTTAATCGCATAGGTAAAATAACAAAAAGATCTAAAAAACAAACTAGGTTAGAAATTGTTTTCCTATTGGGTGACAACACCCCTTCAAAGGCCAACTTACAAAATTATAATGCAAATAACTAAGCTACGGTTACCTCATAAATTTAAACATGAACATCAAGCATCCACACAAGTAATGCAATCTTCCATATTGACCTCCAAAGTCTTCTTTATTCCAAAAGTACAATACAATTAACAAGCTAGAGCCCAACTCTCATTAACCAAAGAGAGGAGAGAAAGGTTGCTTAAATAACAAAGAGGGGTGCACTTCCTAAGGCGGGAGGGCACTAATCCCAATATGGATGAKCCATATGGATGTATATATCTTCACCACAAGTCAAGTAGTTCAAGCAAGGCACATCTCTCAAGAGGTAGGCACATCTCTCCTTGGGATTGGCACCCTCAAGGAGAATGCACCACCTCTTGAGAGGGACGACACACCACACATAGGGATCTACACCAACTCAAGATAAATCACCACTTAACTCTCCCTTACTTGGAGTCAACTCTCACTGACAGCCAGTGAGGCTAAGTGAACTGCAGACAAGTCAAAAACATGTCCTGAACATGTTTCCTTAATAATAGGGAGTTGATTTGTTTGTCTTTTATTTACCTTTTTCGAGTAAAAATGATTTTTGATGAGAAAAAGCCAATTATTTTTCTCAAAAATGGGGTAAATGGGTAAAAGGGGTATTCTGGGTTAGAAAACAATACCCACCAAGGCATATAACACCTTCTTGTACTACTTTTTTAAAATTACACCAATTTACATGGTAAAAAACCCATTTTACAATAAATTTTACGACTTATTAAAACAATTAAAAAATCTTAGAGCAACCTAATACATGTCCATAAGACTCTAGAATAATGATTAGCATGGTCATATACATTAGACACTAGACTCAGACAAAACACACTAAGGCCTAACCATTAGTACACACTCTAGCTTTAGAGGAATGAGTGAAAAAACTTAGAAAATTGTAAATTGCTAAAAAACAAGATATAATTGACCAAGTGAAAAAAACACTCTAGAGTATGCACTAATGACCAAGTCTTAGGGAGATGATCCTTTTACATAATAAATGCCTCATGCTAACTCATTTTATTACAATCCCCCATGGGGGTAGGGAACATACATAACAGAAGAAGAATAAGAAAATTTAAGGGGCCATAATGACAGGTTGGACTTCTAAACTCTGATTTTGAACAAGTGCCCTATTCAATCTTTGTGGATCATCGTCAATCCTACATGGTGAAACTACTGAGGTAAAAGGGTGGAATTTATATTTCATCTTTCGAAGAACCGAAATTAAATTTTATTTAAGTGTGAGAAGCAAGGGATTTCCTTTAAATACTATGACAAAGTGTGTATTATGGTCAATCTAACCCTTCAAATTCAAGTGTAGGTAGAGATATGCTCTCTAGATTTTCAGGAACTAAGGTATCTATTAGAGCCTTAGTAGCAAGGTCCCCTATATCATGAGTTGTGTATTGTTGAAACCAATGTTGCTAGAGTGCAACATGAGATCGGGAGAATGAGCTTTTGGTGCACCATTTCTCAAAAACCATAGGAGAAAAGCATCCCAAGAGCATTTTGTATATTGTTTAGATTTTTATAAATTATAAGTTCTGTATAATCGAAAAAACCATTCAAAATGCCAAATTAGTTGCAAAAAAGATGAAAACATACATGTTTGTGTTACTTGTAGACAAAAAGTACATTATTATGAATTCACAAATGTCATCATAGTAATCATTGGAGCATCAACCACTTAGTACTACACATATAGCATCAACCATTTAGTACTATACAAATAACATCAACCATCTAACATTTACAAACTTGCAAAGTGTTAAACAAGAACCAGAGAATAGGAAGTATACTACAAATTTATGAAATGAGATAGGCCATCTTGACCAAAGAATTATGTTTACAAAATAGATATTTCATATCAAAAAATAGAAATTGAAGTGTGTTTCTGTCCTAATACACACCTACAAATGTGGAGAAGTATCCAACCCAATCGGTGTGTCCTTGGAGGCACAAACCTGAATCCATACCCATTGTCACCTCTATTTGGATTCCTTCTGTCTAGGCTCACTCCTAGGGAAGCCAAGAGGGGTAGACCCTATTAAATTGTGTGAAGATTTTATTAAAGTTCTAGGAGTTAATTAAGGTATCAATTAGGGATACCCATCCCAATGACAAGCAATCGTGCAAATGCAATATTTCAATGATAAGCAAACCTTTTACTTAACAAAACAAGAATTAGACCAGTGCCTAAAGATTATCCAATCCCAATTATTCCAATATAAAAAAGGGAAAAAATAAAATAAAAAATAATATATATATATATATATATATATACACAAAGAAAGATACTTCTACAAAAATGAAATGAATTCACAAGATATCTACACAATGAAATGAAAGACAACTTTATACTTTAAAGAATTATGTTCAAATGAATAAAGAGTACTTGAAATGAAAGATACTTTGAAAATAGTTATTCACATGAAATGGAATTTCTTGAAAAGTAAAGGAATGACAAAACTTGAAATGTAGAAAATGTGAGTTGAAAGTCTTTCAATGTGTGTAGGTTACTTTTAAAATATTTTTAGGTCTCTCTTTGAATTAGGGGCAATTATATGTGAGAGTTGCAAGCCTAAGCTATGTTACTACCCCAAATCCTTATCCCTTAAACCAAGAGGAAGTGTTGGGTTCTCAACAAGGGAACAACAAGGTTCCCCTCTAGCTCCACATATCAAATCCAAGATGCTTGGGTGCTCAACAAGGAGGACACATAGTGTCGTGAAACTGTCTTCGGCTTCAACCCCTTCTAGCCTCCCAAGTCACCCATTTTTAATCGTTTTAACAATAATAGAATTGGGTTCCTAATTACACTAGCCACACAGTCCTTTTCCCTTTCTTATTACCCAAGATCCACAAAGTGGCAAGGGGAAAGAATACAAGGAAAGAAGTTTGATTACTTTGCAAAAGGAAATTCTAACTAGCCCTCAAGATATTGCAAGGGTGGCTAAGCCACTCACATGCAAGGTGTGGGCACAAATGAATAATTGAAATAACTTGAAATAAATTAAATGAACAATCTAGCCACACAACTTTGCCTTAAGGACAAAGGTGGGCAGAAAATAAAATTAATTTTCAAACCTCAAAACTATGGCACAATGTGGAGGGCAAGCCTACTGATTTTGTGCCAAGGTGGGTAAATAATTTGGATATAAAATAGAGCAAGCTAACACTAGCCACTCTACCTTCTGTTTGTGGGAGAAGTGGGGAAAACAAATTAAAAAAAACTGAAAATTAAATTCCTAAGTAGCCAACATGATTTTGCAAGGGTGGAAAATCCACTCACATGCAAGGTGTGGGCATAAACAAAACTTACAAATAATTTACAATTTACAACTTATGAAAATGATAAAAGAATTCAATCCTAATAGAGTCTCTTGGGTTTCTTACAATGATTTGGAAAGTAGGGAGAGGGAGAGGGTTTTGCACCAAGGCCTTTGGATGTTTCCTTGAGCTCCTTGTGGCCAAAATTGGGCAGCACCTCCCCTTGGATTGGTGAAAACCTACAGAAAACAACAAGTATAGTGTGTTGGAAATTGCTAGAAATCACTTCGAATATGTTAGTATCTAAAACAAAAAAAATTATACTAAAAATATGAACAGAAAACTTAATTATATTGCAAGATTTAGAAGAGAAATAAGTGCAGAAATTATGTAAAAGAGTGCTGAAATAATATCAGAAATAGTAGTGAAGAGAAATGAAGTTATTGGAGTCCTCCTTTCCAAGATTTGGTAACCTGAAAAGTTTTAAATACTTGCTCCACAATGAGGCAAGAAAGTGATTCCTTTAAAATGGTGTACAAACTAATTTGCAAACTCAAAGAAAAACAACTCACATAGATCTACAACAATACTACTATAGATGTATCTCCAACAAAATACTTTGTTTGGGGTTTTTCAATTAAAACAATGTGTACAAAACAAATACAAACTGCAGAAATATTACCTCACAAGAACACCAAGAGTACTCCAATATAACACCACAAGGACACCAAGAGTTCCTCCAAAGCTTCACTTCTATGATTGAGAAGAGTGGTTGCAATATGGCAACAATATTACAAGAGAGAAAATGGGGGAAGAGCAAGAGAGAGTGAGGGGAAAATTGGGCAGCATGGAGTTGATATGAAATTCAATCCCCAAAATGAGGATAGGAGGGTTTATTTTAAGGGAGAGAGGGAGAGGAGACTCCCCTTGCATGCTCTTCAAGTGTCACCTCCAAAGAGGGATGCTCAATCAAGAGAGGGGGGTGGGGGGCACCATGAGAGAGGGGAAATTCCATTAGGAGAGGAAACTCAAAAATGGGGGAAGAAACCCTCTTTCATAAGTTTAAACCTCTCTCTAAATCCCCAAGGTGCCACCCAAGGTGTGGAATGGGCCTCCCATGTGGTCCCCATCACCAAATGGAAAATCCAATGGAGATGGTGAGTTCCACAAGAGACAAATTCCCTCCCCTCTCTAAATTTAAGTTGTATAAGAGGTAGGAAAGGGGGGATTTGATTTATTGGATCCCATAATACATATAAATGACTTAGGAAACAACTTTCCCCCCTTTTTCTCATGTTTTACAACTTTTGGAAATATTTGAGATTTTTAATTTAGTCAATTATTTGCTGATTTTTTACTGACTTAGACTCCTCATGAACGTTGACCTAGCAAAACTCGTACAAATGAGATGAAACTTGGTCCAATGGTGTATGGGTTTATAATCCATTTTATTTGAGTACCTATTCCCTTATACAAAATCCCCAAGAACCAAATTTTTACATTTTACATAAAAAATAATTAAAAATTTCCCAATTTACGGAAATTTTAATTATTAACAAATCCTATCAAAATTTAATGGAATTCCGAAAGACTCTAGGAGATGTATAGAATGATAATATACAACAATTTTATCCCTTATTCACTTATTGGTCTTGATCATTAGAACACCTTTCACCACTTTGGAGGAAATTTGAGTGAAAAACTCAAGTAATTAAAATTGTTGAAAAAACAAAATTAATTACCCAAGGGAAAAAACACTTGATGAAAGAAATTCCCTAATGATAAATTACTAGGCCACTAAATTACAAAATTTTACTCATTCTAACATGTTACATTACAAAATTTCCCTGTGCAAGGGAGCGAACATTCTGTGGAGAGAGAAAGAAGTTCTAGGGGCAGAATTTCCCTGTTGAAACAAAGGTCTTCAAACTTGTTGTACCACAAGGTACATATCTTCATGGTGCGTGACGTTGATAACTAGTCAAAATAGGTGGTCAACAAAGTCTATACTCTATACAATGAAAGTTTGATACGACAAGAAAAGAAGTGAAAAAATAAAAATATTTATTCTAATCTACTATCTACTTTTCCGTCCTCTTGGCACCACCACAACCCCCATGTAGTTGTGGTTGTGGAGTTAAATTTGAATATGACGCTAAACCTTAATATATTTTTTCTAGAGTCATCTCTATGGTGACCATCGTAGTGGATGGGGGTGGCATCTCAACATGATAGTCATCATAAAAAAGAGAAATCTCCAAGTTCTCCAAAACCAATGCTCCATCCTCCAAATTGTCCTCTAGAAAGTTGTCTCAATTATTGCATGTTTTATCCATCTATGCCTATTAAAAATAAAGGGACAGCAACCACAAGTTGTAAGGAACATAAACTAATCTCTCTGCCCAATTTACATTCAACTTGTTTCTTTTGACATTGTGTATGAAATTGTAGGTGCTCCAAAACATCCCCATGGAAGAAGTGTTCACAATATGTGAAAGCACCTATGTCACCAAATGCTACAATTATTGGGTAGAACCCCCATACATGTTCCACCATTGGAGAGAAGTCATCTTTTCTCGATCTCCATTTCCATGGATATAACCAAATATTTCTTTCTCAGAAATGTAGTTGCTTAATTGTTGTTAATCGATATCGCATTGCTTATCTAAGACAAGTTTGTCTAATGGTTGCATATAACCACTATGAACCTTTGTATCCATGTGTGGTATTCTCTTCTGCCCACCAATAAGCGTCGGTGCTTCCAACCAATATGTAGAATAGTATTTTTGTGTATGAACATATGCTAAGGCATGGGGTGGAATATTTAGCTTTTCCCATCATTTTCCACCTCTACATTAATATAGTTATACAAGTTCACATTTCTAGGCTCAATAATGTCCTTAATTGATCGTAAACAAGGGACTTATAGCCCACTCAGTTCACCAACACGGATCCTCTGCAAAATTTGATTTTGACCTTTGTTCCTCTATACTGTACAAGGATATTTGTTCACTATGCCATTTGAAATGAAAGAATGAATCTGTCATTGTGATAGGTTACCCTGTTGGTTACTTGCCTATGGTAGCCAATAAGTCTTCTCTACCTTCAGGTCAGGTTTCAGGACTTCGCTGGTTTGAGTTCTATGGAAAGAGAAGGCCAATTCTCAACAATGGATCAAATTTATCTTTGCAACCAACAACCTTTAATGCTCAAAGAAAACACCTCACAATGAAGTAATGATCCAAATAATTAAAGAAACATGAAAGACATCCTATCACTTCAAGAAGAGCCCACAAAATTGTAATTTCCAATGCTATTGTTTTGTGAAAAGACAAGCATCAAAAGAGTATACTCCTTCAACCTATTGAGATCTTAGCTACAACAATATAGCCAATTGTTCCTTTGTCCAACCTATCTTCAATGCCTAGCCACACTACAGACTCAACATTGATAGAAGTATTAGAGGGGCTTGAGGCATATTATAGAGGATAGATTTGAATCTCATTATCACTATCATCTTCTGTCAAGGATAGATTGAGGTACCAAACCTTATGTTGCATGACTCCATCAATGGTGCCAACAAAAATTAAGGGAGGAATCTTTCAATTCAAATCCACCTCCACATAGACCCATGGATTTGGTATAAAAAAGTTATGTCATCCATATGGAATAAGCACTTTACCAAATATGCAAGCAATCATGTCAACAAACGACCAAATATTAGTCAATAGGCTTGGAAACTCCATCTACAACAAATAGTTAGCCTACCCATGGTACTCTGGATTAAAATCCACCCTCCATGACTAAATATTGAGCGATGGACCAAAAAATATTCCAAGTGTTGTAAATTATTTTTGGATAAAATTGTGTATGAAATTTTGAAACATCCAATGCTTCGAGTGGACACTCCACCCATCATCAAGGACAAAAAAAGATCATGTGTCGGAGAAGAGTGTCGAGGTTTGAATATAAATGTTTGGGGAGGTAAGTGACTGTTGAATGAGAATTAAGAAAAGAATTAAGAAACAGATTCAAAATAGTTGTTGAGATTAAATATTGGGGAAAAATAAGTTGTTGAGAATAGAGCAATATTAAAGAATTCAAATTAGCTATTGATATGAAATAATGAGTTCTTGAGAATAATAATAATAGTAAGATTTCTTAAACTAG
>JASDQU010439097.1:1076-19810 GCA_032191745.1 Picea mariana | reverse complement strand
ATGTATGCATGTCCCCAAATTAACACTTGTCATGTTGGGAGCTACTTTGGCCCACTTGTCCCCAACTTTAGAACTTAGGATAAAATAATTATCCATACTTTATGATTGAAGAAATATTCCACATAATATTGCTTTTTGGCTTAAGATCCCAAGCTTAGCCCTTTTCTTTAACTTTTGGCCCTCCCTTTCCCTAACTAGTGGAGTTTAGTCCCCCATCTCTTTTATCGTGGTCGGTCTGCGTGCAACGATGTATTTTCTATTAATCATGAGACATATACAAAAATAGGCACACTACCCTTTAACATCTAGGCTCTCTAGCCTAATTCCAAACCTAAGCATCCCAACTTATAATAACTGGCTCACCATCCTATAAAACAAAACATATACACAAAGGCTTGCAAGCCTCAATATCACACACACTTAAGATGATACACGCGATATACTAGAATGTGCACACTTCATCATTTTACTGCGCAGTACATGTGCGCACTATGCCATGAAAGGTGCATACAAAATTATATCAAACAGCTCACCAACTTAAGTACATTTGCATTTAAATTTACAATTGGGTTCGGCCGAGGGATATTACAATCCCCTCCCCTTATTTATGCATTGTCCTTAGTGCATCATGTGCCCATATATAGTTAAATTCAAAAATCCTCAAAAAGATGTGGGTATTTTGCCCGCATTGCATCCTCATGCTCCCATGTAGCGTCCTCGAGACTGTACAAGGTCAATTGCACCTTTACAACCCATGTGGCTTGATTTCGGTGCTGTTTGATTTTCCAGTCTAGAATGCGTACCAGATGCACTTGAAAAATTCCTTCTTGCTCCACCTAAATCACATTCCAATCAATAATATGATTAGCATCATGTATATATTTCTTTAGTAATGACACATGGAATACATTATGAACAGACATGGATGGATGCAGGCAATGCAAACATATAAGAAACTGGACCAATCCTCTCTAGGATTTCAAATGGCCCACAATAGCGAGCTACCAATTTTGAAAAATTTCCCAACTTTAGGGGACTTTTGTTGGCCTTCACTTTCAAGAATACATGGTCACCCACTTTAAATTCCTTGTGAGTTTTGCCCTTTTCAACATAGATTTTATACCTGTCTTGGGTAGCCTTTAAATTCTATTTTATTTTTATCATCTGCTCCTCCATTTCCCTGAGAAAATCTAGCCCAACCACTGCTCTATCTACTGGGTTATCCCAGCTTACTGGTGTGTTGCACTTTCTACCATAAAGTGCCTCAAATGGTCTCATCTTTAGAGATGCTTGGTACCCATTGTTATAAGCAAAATCTACCAAGTGTAAGTAGTCTTCCAATTTTGATGGTTTATCCATCACATACATCCTCAACATATCGTCAATCACTTGATTCACCCTCTCTGTTTGTCCATCTAATTCTGGATGATAAGCTATACTAAAATTCAAATTTGTTCCAAATCCAATAAATAACCCTTTCCAAAATTTTGAGGTAAATTTTGGATCTCTGTCAGACACAAGTGTCTTGGGTATGCCATGTAATCTAGAAATTTATCTCATATAAAAATCAGCAATGTTTGTTGCCTGGTGAGTGAGCTTAACTAGAATAAAATGGGCAACTTTAGTAAGCTTATCCACCACTACCATGATAGAATCATGTTGCTTGTTTGTTCTGGGCAGTTTGGTAATGAAATCCATTGTTACAACTTCTCATTTCCACTCAGGAATGGGTAATTCCTGTAGCAAACTAGCTGGATGTCTATGCTCAACCTTTACCTTTTGACATTCCAAACATTTGGCAATAAAATTAGCAACCTCTTTCTTCATGCCTGGCCAATAATATTGGCTTTTGACAGCTGCAATAGTTTTCTGATATCCTGGGTGCCCAACATAAGGTACATTATGCATTTATCCCAATATCAGATTTTTCAATTCATTATAATTTGGTACATAAATTATTCCCCTGCACATGAGAATTTCATCATTATCTAGCTTATATTCCTCAATTTTCTGCTGCAAAATACCTTGTTGTGATTTTGCCATTAATTCCTTGTATTGCAAATCTAATTTGGCAACCTCTATACTTTTGTATTTCAAATATGATTGGTACATGCTAATGGATGTAGCATGCAATTAATGCACTCTTTTGCTGAGTGCATCAACCACTTTGTTCTCTTTCCCCTTGATATGCTTTATGTCAAAGTCATATTCACTTAGAAATTATAACCATATGTTTTGCCTAGCATTTAGAGTTGACTGATCAAATAAATATTTCAGACCATGTGGTCTGTCCTCAGTTTAAACCTTTTCCCCATCAGGTAGTGCCTTCATTTCCTCAATGCATGCATTATGGCTGCCAACTCCAAATCATGAGTGGCATAGTGTCTTTCATGCTCCTTCAGCTTCCTTGATTCATAACATATAACAAACCCATTTTGAGTGAGGACTCCATCAAGTCCTTCTTTACATGCATTTTTGCATACAATGAAGTCTTCATTTGGGTGTTCAATCCTTATTATTGGAGCACTTGTTAATAATTGTTTCAAGTGTTGGAAACTCTTTTCACAATCCAATGTCCACTGAAACTTCACACCCTTTCTTTGCAAGGAAGTGATTGGGTGGGAAATCTTTGACAATCCTTCAATAAATATTTTGTAGTAGCCTACAAGGCCCATGAATGATCTCACCTCTGTAACATTTTTTGGCACTAACAATTCTCTAATGGATTCTATCTTCTCAGGATCCACTGCTATCCCATCCTTTGAAATGATATGTCCCAAATAGTGAATTTGCTTCTGATAAAATGAGCACTTGCTCAATTTTGCATACAACTGATGCTCCCTTAATACTTGCAAAACCATCTTCAAATGATGTTCATGATCTTCTTCTGACTTAGAATATATAAGAATTTCATCCAAAAATACAATGACAAACTTGTATAAATATTCTCGGAAAACACCATTCATTAAGCACATGAAAACAACTAGTGCATTTGACAATCCAAATGGCACCACTGTGAACTCATAATGACCAAACCTTATCTTGAAGGTGGTCTTGCTGATATCTTCCTTCTTAATCCTTACCTGATGGTATCCTAACCTGAGATCTATCTTTGAAAATATATTTTCATCCTTCAATTGATCAAAACGATTATCAATCCTTGGCAACAGATACTTGTTCTTAATAGTCACTTTATTCAATTGTCTGAAATCAATACACAATCTTAGTGCTCCATCTTTCTTCTTCATGAACAATACTGGGGCACCCCAAGGTGACACACTTGGGTGTATATACCCCTTCTTTAGAAGTTCTTCAAGCTGCATTTGCAACTCCTTCAACTATGGTGTACTCATTCTGTAAGGAGTCTTTGACACTGGAGCTTCTCCAGGCATCAAATTTATAGAGAAATCAATATCTCTCTTTGGGGGTAGTCCTGGTACCTCCCTGAACACATCTTCAAAATATTCCAGGACTGCATAATCTTCCAAATTTGGAACCTTCTCTTTAGGTGTCTCTTCCATATCTGCTAGGAATATTTGACAGCCTTTCTTGTAACATTTCTTTAGCTGCAATGCTGAAATTTCTCTAATGGTTACTGCCCTGGGAATTCCCTACACTTTTCTTAGTTTCTCTTCCTCATCCAAGTAAGTAAATGATTTTTTATGACAGTCTAGGAGCACATGACGTTGGTCCAACCAATCCATCCCAATTAGACAGTCATAGGAACCTAAAGACAATATGTTCAAATATGCCTTGATGTTCAGTCCATTCATGTCCATAAGGCATGACTTAATCATCTCATTAACTTTTCTTTTGGCACCTGTATCCAGTTGCACCAACCAAGATTTTCCATTCTTTCTTCTCGATAAATGCAAACTTTCCACCATCTTAGGATCTATATAAATATGACTAGCTCCTGAATCAATTAAAATAGAAATGGTTTGGTTGTTGATCATACCTTCCACTTCAATCATATGTGACTGATACTTTTCTTGCTTGTTGTCCAGGGATGCATAGATTCTTGGTACATTTCTGCCCATGTCCTCCACTGTTTCATCTTGATGAACATTGTGAACAGTTCTCACTTTTTCACCTCTGTGAGGACAATCTCTGTACATATGATTTCCTTTACAACCCCAACATTGAATAGGTGGTTGCCTTGGCCTTTGACCCCCTATCTCAATCATTCTGGGTTCTCTAGGAGTTTTTTGTCCCTGTGGATTATTTATGAAGAACGGTGGCTTAGTTCCCTTCTTCCTTTGATCCATCTTGAATTTATTTTTGTCTTCCCAAGATTTTTGGAAAGTTGGCCTTATTTTTTGCTGATCATAAAGGCACTTAGCTCACCTTATGGTCTCTTCCAATGTATTGGGATCATCATACTATATTTTTTCACTAATAAATTATGGTAATCCACTCAAATACCTTTGAATCTTCATTGTCTTGTCCTTGATGAAAGAGACATACTTCAACAATTCTAAAAACCTTCTTTCATATTCATCTATTGTCATACTTCCAAGCTTGAGTTCAAATAAATCTTTCATTTTCTTGTCATAGTATCTCTTAGTCAAGTATTTCTTCTCAAAATACTTCTTGAATTCCCTCCAAGTAACACTTATCTTTTTAATGCGTTACACCTACACAAGCTGATCCCACCACATGGATGCCTTTCCCTTGAGTTGATAGATGGAAATTCTACCTTCTGCATGAGAAGAATAATTATGCAATTGGAAATACTTTCTCATGCCCAACAACCATGTCTCTACATCTTCATCCTTCTTGTTCTCACCATCAAATGTAGGAGGTTTGATTTTGTTCATTTCTCCTCATAGCTCATCCACCCCAGACCTCTTGTGCTTTCTGGCAGGGGATGTACTTGAGTTTTTGTGTGCCCTCTTATTGGAATGCCTTGGGGAGTGATGGTGATGTCTGCTAATGCTTCTTTCTTTTATTTTCTCATCAGAAGGCCTGTGACTTCTTGATTTTCTTGAGCCACTCTCCTTATCCAATTTCTTTTCTATTATGTTCAAGCTCTACAATAACTTCATGTTGAAGTCATCCTAGTGCTCCTTGGCTGCCATAAGCCTTTTGTTATCATCTTTGTGGATTTGGACATCCTTCTACAAATTTTTAATGGTCTCTTCCATATTCATGTTTTCATTCCTTTCATCTCCATGTCCATTAGAGTTTGTTCCTTCAATGCCCAAACGGACATTAATCCCTCTAATATCATATTCTTGAATGTAATTCCCCTATGCCTCTTCCATAGACTCTGGACTCAATGTTGATCTTCATCTAATCTATTTGTTTTTAACTCTGCAAAAATGTGTAGCCAACAAAACTTTGTCAAGCTAACTGTGTTCAACAATTTCATGAAAATTATGAACCATTTTGGTTCAATAATATATCAAAACTCTCTCTTATGATTTCCTAGAAATTGAATGCACATCAATTTTTTGGGTGGATAATTATATTCCACTATCCAATACCTTTCCAATGCCTACTCCCATGCTCAATTCTGAGTCTTGAGCATAAAGTTATGGCTATTTAAAAAATTGCCCATTAATTTTTTTGTTCATTTTTCAACTTGGCATAACTTTGCGCTGTAATTATGCAATTTTGCACCTACACCATTGGATTTTTTGTAGGATATCAATTGGGTTTCCTCATATACATATTATGGACATTCTTTCCAAGTTTCACCTTTTTTTGGGTTCCAGGCTGCTAGTTACAGCCGACTGAAGTTCTAGGCCAAAATACCATATTGTAACTGATATGCTACATGCACCTTCTTTTCCATATTAAACATACTTAACCTGCCCAGACATTTAATTCAGCTCTGGGACTGTATTCTATGGCTCAATAGATTTCCATTTACTACTCCTACGCCTCAATCTGATTTCGGAGCAGAAAGTTATGGCTCTTTGAAGTTAGATGGGTCTGAAAATTTACCCTCCACTGTTTGTGTTGTAACTTTCTCATAAAAGCTCTGTTTGACAAAAAGTTTACACCATTAGAAATCTCTCTCTGAGCTCTTTTATTTGAGATGCAGATACAAAGTGTACCTTTGGTACACCTTTGCCTCGTGGTTTTTGAGTTGCCTAAAATTCTCTTAAGGCTGTCAAAAACGCATTGAAAAAAGATGACGTTCAATCAATATAAAATGCCACAGAAATTCGTTGATTTTCCATGGTTGTTCGCCCTTCAGATGACTTTGCATGCAAAAATTTCAACCTATACACCTATATATAGCATGCACAACAACACCACAAGGTAAATCATTCTCTGTGCACCTATAACCACTGGGCATCACTTTTCCGTCGCACAAATAACCTGCGCACACTACTTTTGTGTCACGTGCCAATATCCACTGCACACAGTTTTGGTTATTGCACTATTACCTGTTGCGCACAGTTTTTTTGTATAGCGCGTTGGTATTCTGTGTGCAATTCACTCTACGTGCTGCACCATGCCAATTGTAGTACGCCTCCACCATGCATCAATACTCTGTGCGCACCATACTAAACTGTCGCGTGACAACATATACCCATATTGCGCGCAAACCAACTAAACTCCTCTACGCTCTGCCAATACTGTATACACCCTGTGCACCATTATTATGTGTGTACACTACGCACACCTTCTTATGCATGTGCACACCGCGCAATGCTAAATTTAGTGCGCGCACCCGCACACCAATATTTTTCTGCGCGGCGCCAAAATTTACCGCACATACCTGCACACCATATTTTTCCACGCAGTTCCAAAATTTACCGCATGCACCCGCACGCCAACATTTTTCCGTGCAATTCCCAATTCTCACATATCACAAGATTTTTTTTTACTGCACATCAATTTCTCGTGAATTTCGCTGCAGAAATTGGGGCTTTTGCTTAACTTTCTCCCAATTACCATAGACATTCTGCAACTATGAAATTCATTCAATTTCAACCCAATAACACCAGTTCAACCTCTATACCGAAAAATCGTTGCAGGTTGACATTTCTGGAACGAATTTACCCAAAAAACAATTCACGAATTGGAAATTTTAATTACTAATTTCGCTCCATCTATCATGGCTTCACTGTAATTTCAAATTTGACCAACTCCAGGTATAAATTTGCTAGAACAGATATTAAACCATTAATATCTCACCAATTGGACGAATTTCTCCATTTTCCCATGAATTTAACAAACAGAAATTGGGGCTTTTCCCAATTCTACATCATTATTTCTAAATTTACCATGGACACTCTGCAACTCGAAATTTGGCCACTTCGAATTAAATCCTCTTTGAAATTTTGCATCAATTCAACTTGTTCGGCCCATACAGGTCAGTGTTGAAAATTGAAGCTTTGATACCATGTTGTAACTTCCTCGGCCATCCATGTCGGGCCATGCTACACCAGAGAACTCTTACTGTTCTCTTTGTGGAACCTACTGTAACATACCCAGCAACCAACTGAGCTATGCCACATAAATTTTTCAGATTGCATGCAATTAGAACATATGCACAGAGAAATCTTGTGGAAGCTTTACATATAAAAAGAAAACAGATAAATACATTATGTAAATGCAGGGATTCATACTAATATGAAATTAAACATATACATGCAACATATACAAGAAATGTCCATAATTATATAGACATTTATAAAACACACACAAAATAAACCCATAAAAATAAACACGTAAATAACAATGCAGCCTATAATTTATCACACAGTTAACACTTGTCTTTGTAAGAATATCACCAATTGTGTGCAGACCTTCCACGAACCTCCCAGCCTTAGACCACATTGTTCATCACTCTCAATAGTGAGTCACCCCCGAGCTGGGACTAAAATCCACCCGGGTAAAGGGATTCCTAACTAGGATAAAGGCTCATAGAGAATAGGAAAGACTTTGTCTCAGGTGCCAATTCAAAATAAAAACCTACAATCCCTCATTCCCCACATGTCTGTCCCACCCAAGAAGTGTTCCCCTTCTCTGCTCAACAGTCCTTCGGCTTCCCCACTTCCTTTCCGGGCTTTAGCAACAAGCCGGAGAGGAAGTCTCAGAGCACTGTAGTTGTAGTTTAGCACCTTCAGGAAATCAATTCCCAAAAATTCTCTCACCCAGAGAATTTCTTATGGGACTGATAACCCGCCTCTTCAATATTCCACGGGCCTGACAACCCGCTTCTTCAATCCATCTCCCAAGATAACCAGCTACACAAACAAGTATGGCTATGGATACAGGTTTAGGTACAGTCATGAAGATATGAAAGATAGCTCAATGGTGTGTGAATGATCATGGATGTTTGACTGGATGATTGAATGATGGAAGGAATGATAGAAAATATGATGGCCCCCCTTGGGAAAATGAACTAAGTCCCAACAATATGTATGGATGTCCCCAAATTGACACTTGTCATGTTGGGAGCTACTTTGGTCCACTTGTCCCCAACTTTAGAACTTAGGATAAAATATTTATCCATAATTTATGATTTAAGAAATATTAATATAATATTCCTTTTTGGCTTAAGCTCCCAAGCTTATCCCTTTTCCTTAACTTTTGTCCCTCCCTTTCCCTAACTAGTGGAGTTTAGTCCCCCATCTCTTTTATTATGGTCGGTCTACGTGCAACGATGTATTTTATATTAATCATGAGACATATACAAAAATAGGTGCACTTCCCTTTAACATCTAGGCTCTCCGGCCTAATTACAAAACATAAGCATCCCAGATTATAATAACTAGCTCACCAACCAATAAAACAAAACATATACACAAAGGCTTGCTGGCCTCAATATCACACGCACTTAAGATGTTGTGCAAGGTATCCTGGAATGTGCACACTTCATCCTTTTACTGCGCAGTACATGTGCACACTATGCCATGAAAGGTGCATACAAAATTATATCAAACAACTCACTAGCTTAAGTACATTTGAATTTACATTTACAATTGGGTTCGGCCGAGGGATATTACAAGCTCATATCCAAAATCATTGCAAACAGACTAAAATCCCTCCTCCCCTCCCTAATCTCCCCAAAGAAGACAGGTTTTGTGGAAGGAAGACAAATCCTAGATAGAATAATCCTAACGTATGACCTAATACACTCCCTTCATTCCTCCAAGAAACCCGAAATGTTCATCAAATTAGACCTTTCAAAATCATTTGATAGCTTGAACTAGAACTATATCTTCAACATCTTGGCCGCTTTTGGCTTTAGTGAAACTTGGTTACAATGGGTTAATTCACTGATCTCCACGACCTTCTTTTCTATCTTAGTTATTGGTTCCCCCTCCCCTACCTTCTCCCCAACCAGGGGTATCTGTTAGGGAGATCCCCTCTCTCCCTTCCTCTTTATCCTGATGGTAGAAGTCTTGGGAAGGGCTATCAAGGCAGAAGTGGCGTTAGGAAACTGGAAGGGGATCTCTCTCCATGGAGAAGAATCTACATCCATGCATCAACAATTTGTGTACGACACAATGTTAATGGCTACTCAAAATCTAACCAAATCCCTCACAATTAAGCAAGTCCTCCACGACTTCTCAGATGCCTCAGGGATGTGTGTCAACAAAGAGAAGTCCAAAATATTCTTCTTCAACACCGCTCAGTTGATCTAGCATAATCAACAGGTCTCTTAGGGTTCCAACTAAGAAATCTTCCATCAAAATACCTGGGATTTCCCTTAAATGAGAACTCCTTAAAGAAAAAAGTTTGGGAGGACCTCCTGGACAATATGGCAAAAAAAATGGGCAATTGTTCCTTTCATTCACTCAATATAGCTAGAAGACTCATCCTGATCAAGTCAATCCTTCATGTAGTGCCCATCTACCGTATCTCAGTCATAGATGCTCCAAAATATATTCTCAAAGAGATAAGAAATCTACAAAGAGACTTTTTATGGGGTAGTTCGAAAAAAAAATTGGGCATTAGTGGTGTGGGAAATTGTTTTTCTTTCAAAACTAAAAGGAGGTATAGGATTGAGGGATCCAGAAAATCTCAGCCAAACCTTGGGGGCTAAGATATGGTGGTGTTGTCTAACTAATCCTCAAACTCAATGGGCTAGTCTCTGGAAAACTAAATACACCCAAAATCAACAAACCAGGAAGATCATCAGAATGAATAATGCCCCTCCGAGTTTGTGTCTCTGGAACCTAGCATGCCATAACCATCACTTAGTTCAAGAAAATTTCTTATGGGAAATCAACAATGGAAAGAATTCTCTTTTCTGGGAGGATGCTTGGCAACAACTCCCCAGACTGGAAAACCAACCATCTCTTCTTAGACTGCAAGCTGGAAGGATAGCCTAGAATAAGTCTAGGGTTGCTCAATATTGGACGAAAGAAACAAACCTGAGTCGCTAGAGGAAATGGATCCCTTACCACAGCTGGACTGGAGAAATAGACAACAACATCATAGAGGGTTTCCTAAAGGTACTTAGCAAAAGGAGGATTCGTAGCTTTGAAAAACAAGACTGACTTCGATGGGGAAACAACTCTTCTAGAACCTTCACAATTAAAGAAGCATATGAGATAGTTGCCTAGAAAAAGCTTCCTCAAGCCTAGATCTGGCTCAATATTTGGAAACAAAAACTTTAGCCAAAAGTTTCGACCTTCCTTTGGCTGATTGCCCTAAATAGAGCTCTCACTTGGGAAAATTTATGAAAACAGGTTTTCTCGGGCCCCTCTCGATACCCAAGTTTTCCAGGAGCAAGACGAAACAACAGAGCACCTCTTAGATACATGCATTTACATGGAAAACCTCTGTACCCTCCTAGCATTTCTCTTTCAACACTTTGGTTGCAACATGAACTCCATAAGAGACACCATAGAACAGTGGCCAACAACAATAGCTTAGAACCCTATATTCAAGAATGCTTGGAACCTCTTACCTGGCTTTCTTACTTGGGAATCCTGGAAAGAGCACAATCATAGGGTCTTCAAGCTCCAAGCCCTACCCCCAAAAGAAATCTAGAACAAGGTTCTCACCTCAGTCTGGGAAATGATTATGGCCCAACCTTGGGAGGACAAAGAATGGAAAGTTAGTTCATTCAAGCTATCAATAGTCCAAGTCCTCAACCTCAGATCCAACCTTGCTTCCCTCAGGAAGTGTAACAACAATAGCCCCTCCAGCTTCGAAATCTCAGTGGAACCCCCCTAGAAAGGTTTTTCAAGATGAACTTTGACGATGCCTCAAAAGGAAATACGAGTTATAAAGGGTATGGAAGAGTCTTAAGAAACAACAAAGGAATCATCTTGAAAATGCATGTGGTCAAATGGGGATAAATACCAACAACATCTTGGAACTCCATGATCTATAAGAAGGTCTTCGCATAGCCACAACCTAGGGTTATGACAAGATAATCATAGAAGGTGACTCCCATACCATAATCAATATGTTCAAAATCTTGCAAGATGGCTCCCTGAAATTGAAAATCACAAAAAGTTGGTGTCAGGAATCCATTCAACAAATTTTGTCCTCCATGCCAATGATCATACCCAGACATGTGAAGTGATCGACTAACAATATGGTAGACTGGTTAACTAATAAAATCCTAAGGATCAAGGAGGATTCGTGGGACAAGCCCTGGGACCCCTCAGAGGATGAGGGTTTCACCCAGGTCTATGACACAATCCCAAGGAAGGATATTTCCACCCAGGAGCATGAGAAATAGTGCTGGCCAAGAGAGAGATAAGCCTCACATGAAGCCAGAAGGAGAAACAACATCAAAATCTCCCCTGAGGCAAGGGGGTATTGAGAGAAGAATAAATTGGGCATAAGCTGAACTTTGGCAAGGAAAGACTTGAATTTACTAACGGTCGAGCATTAGGATGATAGACATGACGTGCCTTGTATCCACATCAACACTTGCCACCTAAGAGACTCCCAGACTAGGAAAACAAGATCGACTCCACCCCATGAAACCAAAACAGAAAAAGGTGGTGAAGGTGTCATGGGGCCCCTACCAACGAGAGAGTCACACCCCCTCTCGGAAGAAGAGCCAAGGAAAAATGAAGACAGAGGGGGGATAGTAAATGACATAGAAAATCAGACCTCCCCTCTTGTGTGCGATCAACACAACATCCAAAGGGCACTCGAACGATCAAATGACGAATGACTGCCAATTACCCACAAGGATTTCAGTCGACAATACCACGCCATGGGAAACCCATGAAAACATTTAATGTAGGTGCATGCTCCCAAGATGCCAAGGGGAGGGATCCAGACAAACAATCTCAAGACGTCTCGCCAACTCACCCAAAAGGACAAGAATCAGAACCAAGTGGAATGGGTCAATGACACCTGATCGCCAGCTTGCAAAGGATGACAGGCCTCTAGTGTCAACATTCAACATTCGCAATTAAGGAAGTTGATGAAGGCAAATAATTATGAGAGAGAGGAAAATAGGGAACGATGGATCTCCCACAAGGCGATGGATTCAGGAAGAAGCGCAAGGAAAATCCAACAAGGCAGAGGGAAACAATAAATAAATGAGAGTCCCTATGATGTAATCTTCGATGATGATCCCCTCTCCAAAGATAAGGAAGGAGATGCTTAGAGAAATTTTGATGCCTGCTTTGCAGATCGAGAGCCTGGCTCAGGACTTTCGATTCCCCTCTGCCGATAGTGAGATATCTATTGGAAATCCTCTCTTAGTCTGGTATCACCCTTCAATTCGAGCCCTCATCAGAGATACCATGGCCCCCAGGCATGGATATCCTCTTGGTTATATACATAGCTCAGGACTTCCTGGAGCTTCCACTTCGAGGCGCTAAGAGGAGGGGTTACCAGAATATCGTGTCCAATAGGAGGCCTTTAACGTCACCAGGAACTACATTTCAAATACCCCTCAGTGATTCCAAAGAGCTCTGGATGAAGCGGAAGACACAGTCAGCGAGGAACGAGAGATAACTATTAATACATAAATAGATGAGACCATTATCCACTAGGCCCCAGATGTTGGACACACCACGGGCAAGGACACTCGATATTGGATGACAGTCGAACTCTACTGGCACCTCAAGATGCTTCTGGGACAAATGCTACAAACTAGGGAAGACTCTCAAAACACAGTCAAGCTCCATCTAAATGGCCTCCACTTGATTCTTTGAGATATCCTTTCTCGACTCTCTCAAGCAGCTCGTCATTAGCCTCCGGGGCACAATGAAGCTCAACTAGCAAATCCTCAAACCTTTCGAGAGGGACCCTTGGCCCCATGAAGTGGGTTCCCTAATAGTCTTTAATTTTTTTAAATGATAGTTTTTAGTAGTTATAGGCATGGTACTTTCAACAGAACACTAGTTTTTAAGTTTTTTTGGATACTCCATAAACAATTTATTTGTCCAGATGGCATCTACCTGTGTTGTTGGTCTAGTTTCCTGAGTGGCAGACCAACATCAAGGGTTTTTGGACTGTATGATATATTAAAAATATAATAGAATTTTTCCTGTGAACTTTACAAAAAAAAATAGTAAGATTTCTTAATATTTTTTTAATAATTACAAATGTTGTTGATATAGATTACAAAAAAATTATAATGAATTCAAATTAATTGTTGAGAATAAGAATAACAGTAAGATTTCTAAATAATTAATTAATTGATAATTACAAATGTTGTTGATATAGATTACAAATAATTAATAATCAATAATAATGATGCCATGAGCTAATAATAATGATAATAATAAAAAATAAATAAATTTAATAAACAACAAGATAACAAGGAGATAAGCAGGCTTGGAAGAGAGTAATAAACAAAGGGAGAAGGTAGAGTGGGGGAATAAAAGAAAATATAGACAAGGTGGAGCGGACGGAAACAAAATGACAATTGAGGACCAATCGAAGGTAGCCTAATAATCAAGTTGGCGAATGGTGGGTTTCCAGTATTGGCTAATTTTGTAGCCATCTTCGCGATTAAAATTATTAGGATGTTTTTCAATTTCAAGAGCTTCATGAATGAGTCGAAAGGAATAATAGGGGGGCGAGGCTAGAATTTTTGTTTGGTGAAAGAAAATAAGGCGCGTGGATTTAAAGGAATGTTTGATGATAGCTGATTTGGATATTTGGTTGTGGGTAGTATTAGCTATATCTTCTTTTAGGCGAGATTTGAAGGATCTACCAGCTTGACCTATGTAATATTTTCCATGGGAGAAAGGGATTTGGTAAACTCTTGGGCCCAACATTGGGTCAGATTTATCTTTGGCAATTTTAAAGAGTTGTTTAAGGGTTTTATAGGGTTTGAAAAATGTTTTGATATCCTTCTTAGCCAAGAGTTTTGAGATAAGATCAATGGCACCTTGGATATAGGGAAGGGAAATGAGAGCATGAGGAGGGGAGGAGGATGAGGATAATTTAGGTTTAGGTTTGTTGGCAGAGAAAAAATCTTGGTTGATTTGAGAGAGAGAGTAGCCATTGGACAAAAGGGCCTTGGTTAGGTGGGGTTTTTCCTTTGTGAGGAATTGAGGGGGAAAAATGCGGATGGCTCGAGCAATCAGGGTTTTTAGGAAAACATATTTTTGAGCCAAATGGTGATGGGAATTGGCATGAAGGTATCTATCGGTATGCGTTTTCTTTTGTAAACTTGGTGGGAAATGGAGCCATCAAGAAGATGAGAAATAAGAACATCCAAAAAATATATGGAATTGTCATTTTGGGTTTCCATAGTGAATTGGATGTGAGGGGACATGCTATTAAGGTGGTTAACGAAAGATGTCGGGTTGGAATGGCCATGAACCCAAATAAAAAATGTGTCCTCTACAAACCAAAATGAGCATTTGGGTTTGAGATGAAAGTTGTTTAAGGATAAAGTCTCAGGATGTTCCATAAATAAATTGGCAAACACTGGCGATAAATATGACCCCATGGTTGTACCTTCAATTTGTTCATAAAAAACCCCTTTAAAGGTGAATAAGGTGGAGAGACCCTGATTACTAGAGCCATCTGCATTTTTTCCCCTCAATTCCTCGCAAAGGAAAAATACCACCTAACCAAGGCCCTTTTGTCCAATGGCTACTCTCTCTCTCTCAAATTAACCAAGATTTTCACTCTACCAGCAAACCTAAACCTAAATTATACTCATTCTCCTTCCCTCTTCATGCTCTCATCTCACTTCCCTACATCCAAGGCACCACCGATATTATCTCAAAAATATTGGCTAAGAAGAATATCAAAACTTTGTTCAAACCCTATAAAACCCTCAAACAACTCTTTAGAACTTCCAAAGATAAATATGACCCAATGTTGGGCTCAGGAGTTTACCAAATCCCTTACTCCTGTGGAAAATATTCCATAGGTCAAACTAGTAGATCCTTCAAAACCCACCTAAAAGAATATATAGTTGATACTACCCAAAATTGAATCTCCAAATCATCTATCATCGAACATTCCTGTAAATCCAAGAACCTTATTTGCTTTGACCAAACAAAAATTCTATCCTCGGCCCCCTATTATTCTTCTCATCTCATTCGTGAAGCTCTTGAAATTGAAAAACATCCTAATAATTTTAATCTGGAAGATGGATACAAACTTAGCCAATCCTAGAAACCCTCCATTCACCAGCTTGATCATCATTAGGCTACCTTTGATTGGTCTTTAGTCATCGTTTTGTTTCCACCCACTCCAACATGTCTATATTTTCTTTTATTCCTCCACTCTACCTGCTCCCTTTGTTTCATTAGTCTCATCCAAGCCTGCTTATCTCCTTGTTATCTCGTTGTTTATTCAATTTATTTATTTTTTATTATTATCATTATTATTGATTATTAATTATTTGTAATATATATATCAACAACATTTGTAATTCTTAAGTAATTAATTATTTAGAAATATTAGTATTATTCTTATTCTCAATGACTAATTTGAATTCATTATGATTTTTTTTGTAATCTATATCAACAACATTTGCAATTATTAAATAATTATTAAAAATTCCTACTACTATTATTATTCTCAACAATTCATTATTTCATCTCAATAACTAATTTAAATTCTTTATTATTGCTCTATTCTCAACAACTTATTTTTCCCCAATATTCAATCTCAACAACTATTTTGAATCTATTTTTTAATTCTTTTCATAATTCTCATTCAACGATCACTTACCTCCCCTCTTTATATTCAATCCTCGATACTCTTCTCAAACATATGAGATTTTTGTGTCCTTGACGATGGGTGGAGTGTCCACTCGAAACGTTGGAGGTTTCAAAACTTCATACACAATTTTATCCAGAAAAAATTTCCAACATTATGACTAACTGTGGAAGCTTACATTCTCAAATATTCCAAGTTCCAAACTGTAACACATGTCTAGATATGACATCTTAATTAAGAAAGAAGTAAGCATATTTTGATCCCAATCCCTGGTAAGAGTTCAAGGAGATCCCCTTGGCCTCCAAATTAAGCACATACCAACGATTAAAGGCTTCCTCATCTAGAATTCATCACAAGAAAAACAAGATGACTCCCCACATCTCCAAGTGCATGCACCCTTCAAAATGTTCCTTATTGTCAACAAGGAAAAATTAAAGTCCTCATTATCCAGAGGGGGGACCAAATTCTTGTTTTCCCAAGTTTTCCACACTTGGAAAACCACCATGGGATATAATATACTATTTAGTTGCACCTTGGGAGTCTAGTTTAACCATAAATTTAAAAGTTTTATCTAAACCTCAACTTAAACTTTGAGTACTATGCTTGATTGTTTTTATTTAGGGGTTTGTTTGCTTGATCTATGATAAATCTTCTTATTTTGAATGGGGAAAACTAATATTAGTAATTATTATTTTAATATGTTGACAATGTCAACTTTGATTGGAGGTCGCTCATGGTTTATAAATATGACCCAAAACATTTGGAGAATCACTTACAAAAATCATGATTTTCAACGAGCTCCCTTTCAATCATCTAATTCGGAAAAGATCAATATTCTTACTTATAGGTATGTGGCCTTGAGTATACCCATAGTTGTGCATTGGGCTTCCACAAGGTGCATTTGAACAATGTGTATTTCTGAAATCCTACGCATATATTTAACAGAAGGAGGCCACTCATGGTTTATAAATATGGCACAAAACATTTCGAGAATCACTTACAAAAATCATGATTTTCAACAAGCTCCCTCTCAATCATCTAATTCAGGGAAGCTCAATCACTTTATAAGTGCATGGCCCCGAATATACCCATAGTTGTGTGTTGGGCTTCCATTGGGTGCATTTCAAATTCAGGCTGGCCACTTGAGCAGCACATAATTTATGAAATCCTATGTGTATTAATATAACAGAAGAGCTATGTTGCTCGGTTTGGTACTCTTGAATTTGAGATTGGAGCATTTTATTTATTCTGGTCATCTCTGGTTCCATATTTTACTRGAATGTTATGAAATTCTTAACAGAATTTGCCTAGACTTGGTTGTCATATTAAATGATCCCTTTTCTATGACGAATTTATTATTCTCTTGGTTATCCCTCAGATGGGTGTGATCCACCATGGTTATTTTCAGATCATTGGGATAGCCTCAAGAGGTTTGTTGRAAATGTTTTATTGCTATTTCATGGTTATTTCTCTTTGTGATTGTTTTGGTGAAGACTCAAGTGGCATATGGGTATTGCACAATTTATTCTTGATTTGGATGCATCTTTTGAGTGCTTTTATTATTGCATATTTTATTTTTAGCCTCATGTGACTCAGAATGAAAATGATTTTCCCTCCACTAATTATTTGTCCTTGGAGCATCATGTGGCCTAAGAACATTGTATGTGTTATATTCTTTGCATGTGTGTGTGTGTGGGTGCGTCAGATATGACAACTGCGTCGGACAATCCATACAAACTAGGGCTCTGCCGTGTGTGCCGGGCGCTTTCCTAGGGGGGTCCCAGGGGGGGGCAGGTATGCCCCCCCCTGGTTATGCAGAGCGTTTGGCACCGGGCGGTAGCCCGGGGCCGAGGGGTTCGGGGCAATGCCCCGAAATTTTTTTTTGGGCGGTTTTTTGCTATTTTTAACTTATTTGTAAATTAATCCCGGATTAAGGGATTAGGGTTTTGGTATCTACAAAATACCTAAAAACATTGTATATATTGTATGGCGAATGGTGAAATTCGATATAATGAAAAAGAAAGGTTTTCCCAGTTGAGGGTTTCCGGTAAAGATCTCTGTGTATTCTGTGTATGAGCCACTGATTAATTTCTGTATTGCCTAAGAATATATATGCATTGATTTACTTCGTAGGTTTAAAACTTACATGTGGTATCAGAGCACATTTTTGGCTTCAGAGGGACGCCTTTGTTGTTGAGGGTTTGGCTCGGTCTTGATAGATCAAGTTTATCTTGGGTCTGTGATAAACCTGGGTTTAGTGGGAGCTTTTGCAGAGGAGATTTGAGTAAAGTAAAAGGAATGGCGAGCTCATCTAGAATCGAGATAGAGAAGTTCAATGGTAAAAAATTTGAGCTATGGAAGCTCAATATGGAGGACCTTCTTGTAGACAAAGAACAATGGATCGATAAGGATCCTGGTACACAACCTACTGGTACACCATCTACAAGCACACAGGTGACCGATACACCTCCTACCAGCCCACAAACTACTAGTACACCAGTTACTGGTATGTCGAAGGAAGATTGGGACAAGTTGGACAGAAGAGCAAGGAGTACCATTCGACTCTGCCTGGCAGATTCGGTGTTGTTGAATGTCTAGGGAGAATCTACATCCAAGGAACTATGGGATAAGTTAGGGAGTTTGTATCAATC